>VIBL01000443.1:0-160093 GCA_008271625.1 Lutraria rhynchaena
ATGTATCATACTTTTTCATGAATTCATCAGATTTCTTGTTGACAACAATATCATTATTAAGTAAGTATTTCATGAAGTTTTATGATACAAACAATTATTTATTGTTGAAGTTATTATTATTGAAGATAAAAGATACAAGCATACAGCATCTTTAATTGAGAGAGATTTGACATATGAAGCATCTGAAGATGATCCTGATCGAAAACCATTACCACCAAACAACGATAAACAACAGGAGGCAATCAACGAAGCATTGAGATCTCGATTCTCACTAATCCAGGGACCCCCAGGTACGTGCCCTTAATGAAAAAATTCTGAAATGAGACAAGTTTCAGTAATATACAGAAATACCTCAATATTAAGACGGTTTATGATTTAGAATAAATTAGATTTAAAACTGAGTTAATAATCTTTATCAGGCCACGAACATGTTGCAGTGGTTGGTGCCCTGGACTTGTAACCCTTCTATGAAAATTTAACAAAAATTTCGATTTCCCTCCATCAGTGGAGAAGTTGCCAGCTCCTTGTGGAAGGGTAAGTTAGTAATGGTTAGTATACAGTCCCAGAAAACTGGATAGCTGAAAAATTGTTTAGAAACAGTGTTCACGGTTCATCCCGTCTTTATCAAGGTGAAATATAGGGGATAACCTGTGACAACTGTTGTTAGATTGACCTATTGCTGCCAAACTTGGTACGCAGCTAATTATCATGGAGAGCTTGGGATTGGATTGTACTTGGGGGTTCTATGTTTAAGGTCACTATTGCTAAAAATGAAATACAATGCCTACTCGCTCTCTTTAAACTGTTGACTGTTTGTTAGGTTCTTTGATTATTGTAGCATGAATTGATTTCCAGTATGTTTACTGTTAGAATTAGTTCTTATTTCTTTTCCATGAATTTCAGGCACTGGAAAAACTTACACTGGAATCAAACTTGTTTACTTGTTTGATCAAATCAACAAAATACGTCACAAAGAAGGAGATCCCAGCAAACAGGTTCTGTTCTGTGGGCCATCCAATAAGTCAGTGGATTTAGTGGCAGGTATTGTGTATTTATTGTATTTTGTTGACAGTGATTCGATTGTGAGTGGCTATTGTACTTGATGAACAATTCTGTACACATGTACAAGTGGAAAATGTATCTTTGAATTATGCATTTATCTTGCTTAACAATTCTGATAAAACTGATTGGAGCAATTTTGATGCATAAACAATGCCAAAACTGAAAATATAAAATTTTGTATAGCATTGTACAGAATTGAGTGTTCTTTTCTGTATTTCAGAATGGATGTATTACCGCATGGGAAAGTTTCGTCCAAAGTTTGTTCGTGTGTATGGTAGATCAATTGAAGCCCAAGATTTTCCAATACCTGGACGTACCTTTCTTTCCAAAAAGAGTACAAAAAGTTTAAAAACGAACCAAATTTTGTACCCTGTAGCTCTTCATCATCTGATACGTCAGAAAGGAAAGAAGTATGCCGAAGATATAAAGATGTACGACAAATTGTTTAAAGCAAACAACTATGAACCAATGCCTGAAAAGGTTAAAGAGTATGTACATCTGATCAGGGAAGCCTCTATAGATGAAATCAGAAACCATGATGTCATATTATGTACTACTGCAGTTGGTTCTAATCCAAAAGTTCTGAAAGCTACTAATGTACAACAGGTTTGCATGTATATGTATCTTAACATGAACTGTTCCCAAAATATCTATATGATTTTTTAAATAAAAAATGATTTTATATACGCATGGTATAATTGAATTAATTTTTACCTTAAATAAGTTATTTAAAATGAAGTTAGACAAGGGGCTTTTAATTTCCATCCTTTTACCTTTTGCTTTAAATAAACTTCATCTTTAAAGGGCCTAAATCTAAATGTCGTGATATACTTTTGGCAGGTAATTGTTGATGAAGCAGGTATGTGCCCTGAACCTCAGTGTTTGGTTCCCATTATTGCCACAAAACCAGAGCAGGTGGTCTTAATTGGGGATCATAAACAATTACGACCAATTATTATGAGTAAGGAGGCTGCTTTGCTGGGCCTTGAGACATCACTGTTTGAGAGATACGCTTTATCTGAGCTATCAAAAAATGTTAAGTTTACAATGTTGGAAGAACAATATCGTATGGTTAGTATGCATGATTTTTAAAACAAACTTCTTTAGCAAGTAACAAAATGTATACATATGTATACCTTTTTTGAGATGCTACAGGAATTTAAATGTTACTTATGACCAAAATTTCATAGTTGCTTAATAGGCAGCCTAATGTACTAAAAATTCTGCCCTATCCGTCCTCTTGAAAGAATGTTTTTATCTGATTCCCTGAAAAAATGCCTTCCCTGAATTTGTTGCAAATGTGCTACAGAAAATTTTGCATGGAAAACCAAATAAGCACTTTTGAAAATTGTAAAAAAGTGTATGTGCCTTTTAAGACTATTTCATTCTTTTCAACACATACATTATTCAATATTGCAGGAAATACTTTCATTGTTATATTATTTCCCCTAAAAGTGCTAAAAGATCGCTTATTTAAGATTTCATCATCTGAATGTTGTTAAATTACTGTTAGTATACCACCAATTTAAGCGATCTGGAATCTTCATCAATCTTTTCGTACATCTTATTTTTTTTAACAGAATCCACAAATATGTAGATTTCCATCAAAACAATTCTATGATGGTCGTCTTCTAACCAGGAAAGGTCCATGGTTTGGGCCACAAATGAATGTTTGGCCGCGAAGTTATAGCGCAAATGATCCAAGAATAATTGTTACGTATCCACATGTTCTTGTGCATGTGGAAGGGGAGGAAAAAGTTCTTACAGTTTCAACTCAAGATGGAAATGAACAATCAAGAAGCAACTTAGCTGAAATTGAACATGTGGTAAATAAATATATTAACCTTGAAATTCCTTGATAGAGTACAAAATAACTTAAGTGTATTTCATCAACTAATATTTGCATGCAACTAAAATATAGACTATACATAGAAAATTACCTCATTATCTCATTGTTGTTTTCACAGAGCATTATTAGCAAATGGTCAAACTAAGATCTCAAACAAAAATGATAGTGAATAAATGAACCATCAGTCATTGGAATTATATTGATATTATTATATATTGTTCGCTTAAAAATACTTAAAACACAGAATAACTCAAATTATCATACTTTTCAGAATTTACTGCACATATGACTAAACCATGTTGCTAAACAGTAATATGTTTTTTTTTACAAACAAAGGATGCTTAAGTATTACATTCAGAAAAGCACTATCTTAGTATGTCCACGAAACTGCACTGTGAACTCATAGTTTTGTATTTGTTCTTCTTATAGATAAAAGTATACAAGTTTATTGCAACAGAAGCCAGTGGTGGGTCGATACAGGTTCTTTCTCAGTATAATGCTCAATGTGCAGAGATGAAAAGGAAACTAATTGAGGAAGGATTCCCCGACGTAAATGTGAGCACCGTTGTTTCCAGTCAAGGTAAGCTTTACTTCTCTTATCAAATGTGCAATATACATCCGTCAACAAAGACTATTTGTGTATTACCATGTGTTCTTTGATCATAAATAGCAGCTCGTTTAGAATGAAGACTTTATTAGTACATTCGTTAAAAATGAAGATACTAAGAATATATATTAAAAAGTAAGCTACACGCACACCAGTGTTTGTTAAATGTTCTATTCCTACGAATTTACATTAAAGCAAGCTAAACTACTGAATATTTTAAAACATGTTTAGCCTATGAATATGTATTTCATATTTATGAATATTCATCGAAGCATGCCAGGCGTAAGAATTGCAAGTTACTTACAAATTAATGTTACTCATATTAAAAACACAGATATGCAAACTTACTATTCTTACTACATGTATAATATACTAGTATGTCATGGCTTATTATAATTTCACATAATGTTAATTTAAATTTTCAGGTGGAGAATGGGACTATGTAATATTCAGCACAGTCCGCTCTCTTCCTGACTACAAAATTGAAAACAATCCAACACTTGGATGGTGCAAACACAATCTTGGGTTCATTACTGACGCGAACCAAGTGAATGTGGCTTTGACAAGAGCTAGAAAAGGCCTTGTAATCATAGGTAACTATAGTTACTTGTGTTCTGTGTTACTTGTGTTCTGTCTAGTATTATTATTCGCAATATGTTCAATATACATGTATTTCATTGATGAATGGTTTGGTTATTTGCATACAGAAATCTATAAAAAAAAAATGAAATTTTATTGTCTTTTCTTTAAATTTTAGGCAACAAGAACTTGTTAGTTTGTGACCATGTTTGGAGAAAGCTGATGAGTTATTATGAAAATAATGGCTGCATCAAATCTGTTGATGAATTTCCACCCAAAATTACAAGTACCAGACTCCAAAGAATGAAAAGGAACATTATGGAAAGTGGAAGAAGGTATGGGGATTCAAGGTTCAAGAAGGGGACAGCCACATCCTATGAAGGCAATCCAGATGAAGATGAATGGGAGACCCCTTACCGCAGAGGTCATCGAGGTTTCCATCAAGCCAGACCTGAATACTGAATACTATAGAAGTATCAGGATAGTTCCAATGTTTTTATACATAGACAATGGAACATTTTATGTATTGATGATATACTGTGAAAGTTCATTAATTGTTGGTTAATGTTAATCACATCAATCAGGTGATTTTATATATGTGTGCCATATCTAATTAAATCCATTGTGAAAAATTCATTTTGATACATTGTATGTGTTAATTGATTTTTTAATTGTACATGTCCCAACTCTGATTTTGAACATTTTCACTTTGGTATATTGTAATGTGCTCTATTTAACTGAATGAACACAATATTTTTGATAAAGGAGCAACAATCCATTGATCATTTGTTTCTATGATTTTTTTATAAGATTATAATCAGTTTTTTCTGTAATGTTTTTGATACCATTTTTTCATTATCTTTTATTTTACGTAACATTTTGTTGTTTCATATCATCTTCATGTGAAAGTTTTACAATATTTAGTGTATTATTATAGTGTTAAAGAAAAACACATTATGTGTGTACATATGTATGGTAATTTCAAAATTGATCTCGTTTTTTTTTTCAAACATATCCAATATGATATGTGTATAATATGTGTAATCATTGTTAATATTTTTAGACATTTTTGTACACACAATGTGCAACACATGTGTATAAATTACTCTTTTTGTATATGTTCATCTTTTAACTCATACATATGTAAATAATATCCACATTCTCACTTTCTGATGCTAGGAAATTTCTTTACAAAACAGTATTTTATTTCACTTTTTATTAAATAACAGTTGCAAATTTATAACATTAATTTGTATTACAAGCATGTCTTAAGTAATTTGGATGGTCACGGAAATGTACAATGATTTTTCAGTTGTATCAGCTCACTCATGCAATTTTAGTAATTTCTAGTTGTCACCTGTGACATGACCCAAGATCTATGCTACTTTCTATGTGATAATTGTTTGATTAACTGTATCAAAATGTTGTCTGTGATACGTTTATTTCATGAGATTTATTTCTTTTTAATTTTTGTTTGTTATTTATTTAATTTGCTTTTCTTACTTCAACTTCAAAGATATTTTGAGACTAAATTTTGGTTTGTATCTTTCTGTTTGTTTTTTTTTTCTGAATAAAATATCATGAACAATGTGACCTTGTTGTTTTATGTAGCTGTTGTGGTTATACTTCTAATTGTTGATTTAACATTCAACAGTTAAAGTTGAGTCATCACTTGTGAATGTTGACAACCTTTGAGCCATGATCATTCTTCAGTACACAAGTAATTATGAAACATATATCATACCTATAGTTTGTACTACTGATACAGTTCAATGAATCAGGAATTGAAAGTATTTATGTCAAAAAAAGATAAAGTATTCAATCACAGATTTTCAATAACAGGGAGACAGGGACTTCAACATATCCAAAAACATAAACCTAAACACTGAAATAAACATTGGGTAAGAAATTGAAATAAATGACAAAGCAAATTATGCAACAATAAAAAAAATGAACAAAGTATGCAACATCCTGTCAGAACCGTCAGTATACACGTACATGATTTGGGATTATGGATTATAACAATTTGTAATTGAATTATTATTTTGATGCACATTTCAAAGATTTAATTCATGAAAAAATTATAGGTCTATGAGCTATCACAAAATAAATAAGTTCAAGGATAGGGTCATTGTTGAAAAAATGTTGGTTTGTGGTTTCACCACCCAAACATTGAACAGTGGGTGGATAAGTAGGCATTTTTAAATGTTTGCTTGTACTGCAAAAGTTGTAGTATGGAATGATTTTTTTATCATAATCTTGAATGAATGTTTTTGGTAGGCACACAAATGGCACATACCTTTAAATTCTCCACTGTACAGCCCTGAAAAAATGAGTATCAATTTAATCTGTGTCCGTCTTGTATTCTGTCTGGTTCAATTCACTTCACTTGTTCTTTAGTGACAACCCATGGGTGTTTTAGAACTAGAAGTATGAGTATACTGAGACCAATAAACACATCTTTATCACAGGTGTATAATAGTAAAGACCTACATACTCTATGTAAGTACAGCTTCGCATTTTCTTTATACATATTGTTCAAAATGTAATATTGTTTTTATACTTCTCAACAATAAAACTAGAAATCTAACTTAAGTGTAAACTAAAATAAAAAAAAACACACTGAGATTAATTAGCTATGTATCAATGTGAGGTAAAAAAATGGATTAATTAAAATAATAGATCTATTATTACTCAGACATGTATTACTTATCAACATGTTTCGTGTTCTTTGTCTAGTTAATCACTGCATTGATATAGTCATGACTTATGTTCAACCGATATGTCTGTATTTCATTGTACCGCATGTACATGTAGATCACTAGCGGTAACAGTCCTTTATTTCAGGTGGGTACTAAACGCCGGTATTCATGCACTAGCTGGCATCAGTTATCGACAAATCATATCAGTGGGTATCGATGACTGTAAATGAACTCATAGCTTTAATTAAAATAATTTCTTCTTTCAAAAGAACCGATTCCCTTTTATTTTATATATATTTTTTACTTTTACTTTTATGCTAGTTGGCTCTTTTCGTAGACCAAATGTTATTTTCGCGAAAAGAGGTTCTTTTGGGTATCTAGTCATATTGATGTCGGGAAATTACATAAACTGGTCCCTGTTCCATGTTGCAGTGCACCAAAGGACACATAAAATTGACTCCTTTATTTTTTATCCAATTACATCAATAGGGGATGTTCCTGGCAACCTGAAAACACGAAATAAAGCATTAATTACTGTTTAATCATTTAAGATGCCAATTTAATGTTTTATAAATAGTGACACTAGATGCATGCACAAATAAATATTTGCCATATTTGATTCACAATTTAATAGCATAAGTGTAGGTGTCAGCCGTGTCAATGTGAAGTAAGGTCATTATTGTATTGCATTAAATATCACAATGTTCTTGTTTGAAATTACCACACATATATAATGTAGTGTCCCTTAACTTATAATGAACTATACTTACTTCATTTCGCAAATATAATCAAAATTCTGATCACAGGGTCCATCATCCCATTTGTATCCATGGGGATAATAGAACAATGCACAGTCTTCGTTATGTGCATGCCAGGAGTCTGGTTGCCCTGGTGACCAGTCAGGGAAGTCAATCAATTCCTCTGTGTCTACATATGTCCAGACACCTTCGATGTCCCGATCATCCAAACCAATCCAGTAATTGTTATCTGTGGGTGTAATGAGAAGAAAGAATTAAACACCTATCGGATGGTACACTTAATCTTGGGTAATGGCCACCTGTGAATTACGACCATCATTCGAAAAAGCCACTCTTTAACATACATTATATTCTAGTTATAGCCAATCAATTTATCTAGAAAACAAATGAAACCTTCAGTATTGGCTAACTGATTAAAATACTTCCTTATCCCTATTTCATGCCGATTTTTATTTTGAAAAAAAATCGTTAGGAATAGAAAATGGACGGTATAATAAATGACAATGTTTATCCCAATTTGCCAAAGGCTTTAGTCAGATAACAGAAACATAATAAGTACAAACTTTTCATTCTAGATAGATAGCTCTTCAACTTAACCAACTTAAAGGTAAAGCTCTCAGCTTTCAGAAAATATAAAAATATTTAATACATCTTGTACGAAAATATGTTTTTGAACCAGGTGAATTTCATCAAAATTTCAATAAATATTTTCGCATAATTTTTGTTCCGAATTCCACGGCCCTAGGCTTTAATTTTTTTTAACTTATTCTTATTTTTCTAGCATTATATTTAAGTTAAATCTCCCAGTTTTCAGAAAATGTTAAAATTTTGTTGAAAATGTTGAAAATCGGTTCATGATACGTATGATTTTGAGTCGCTCAAACTAGCTCAAAGAATTGGCGTTTTGGTCCCCGTTCCATGTTGCAGTGTACTGACTAATCTAGTCCTTGTTCCATGTTTGAACCTTGTGATTGGCTGTCCATTCGTGAAACATCGGGGAATTTCCGTATATCTGTTAGTTCTATTACCTAAGACCTAGTATGTGTAAATTAATTGAATTACTTAAATCTGATCCAAAAGATGTTTTATTAAATCTATGCATGCATAGCAAAAGTATTTCAACCCATAGAACTAGTTTAGAAATAATTGTATAAATATATCATAATCATACAAATTCTCCCCCCATTATATATGTTAATGCTTATTATTGTGACTAAGTATTGCATTGTGTTTTCTTATATTTTGTTTCATGACGGGTGTGAATTACGGTCGCGGCAGGTCACACCTCCTATAAAAATTGACAGAAATGTCGATTTTCCTCCATATGTGGAGAAGTTGCCGGTTCCTTGTGGAAGGGTAAGTTAGTACTGGTTAGTATACAGTCCAAGAAAACTGGTTTGGTGAACCGATCGCTGTATATAACTGAAAAATTGTTGAAAAACGGCGTTAAACCCTCGTGACAATAAATCACATAAAAAATACTTAAACCATCAGTAGCAGAAAATTCTATGTATTTTTGAGGAAGTAAACAACGGGAGCATGTGGTATGTGTTTTATCCTGGGATACTACAAACCGCGAATGTTCAGAATATACTAAACTTGTTCGTCTACAAGTAAGTAAAAAAGCAACATTTTTTTATTGCAAGTGTTTGAATTATTGCTTCTTAAAGGACATGTATACTCAAAAATTCGTCATTAAAGACAAACCGAACTCAGTTGTGACTTAAATAGAAAAGTTGTGCATGAAACAATGAGTCTCATATTCTCATTTTGTTTAGGGTTTAATAACATGAAAGAACGATTTTTTAGTTCAAAAACGTTTTTTGTTTGTTTTTTGAATTACCAGGTGTATAGCGACCGTCGTAGCGGAGTCGCACATAGGCCTTACTTTTTTTAGTTTTCTGTATTTCTGGAAATAAAACTACGTGCTATTCTTACGGCACCGTTTTTGTAAATCCAACGACGTGCGTTTCTAACGACACAGTTCTTGTAAATCTAACGACGTGCCATTCTTACGACACCGTTTTTTGCAAATATCACGACGTGCTATTCTTCCGACACCGGTTTTTAATCTAACGACGTGCTTTTCTTACGACACCGTATATGCAAATAACACGACGTGCTATTCTTACGACACCGCTTATGCAAATAACACGACGTGCTATTCGTACAACACCGTTTTTTGCAAATCTGACGCCGTTTTTTTTAATTTAACGACGTGCTATTCGTACGACGCCGTTTTTTAATCTAATGACGTGCTTTTCTTACGACACCGTATATGCAAATAACACGACGCGCTATTCTTACTACACCGTTTTTTAATCTAACGACGTGCTATTCTTACGACGCCGTTTTTTAAAATCAAAATGATACCGTTTTGGAAATTAAATTGGTTTCTGTTCCATGTTGCAGGTTAAGCTGGTCTTTGCAGAGCATCAAAGGAACAGGTATGGTCTAAATTATCTGGCGCTCTAATTGTCAATTCGTTTGAGCCATGTGATACGCTGTCCATTCTTGAAACATCGGAGATTTCCGCATATCAGTTAAATATATACGATGTTGTTATCGATGCCTGAATGACTTAAATACAAAATTGCACGAATAAAATTTGCCGAATAAAATTTTGCAGAAAAATACACCTCTATCCGTAAAAATATTACAATACGCTTGTAGTTCAAACTTCTGGACTTAGCCTCTGATTTATGTTTTATAATTAGATTTTGTATTATATCTGTATTGCCAAGTTATCATAATTTCTTTGATACATCAATTTATTTCACGACACATATTTAAAAAATGTTCAAAAGTTGAAAAATAGAAAAATGTTAATTTCTGAAAGTATTGCATGGTGACCTTTATTTTACTTTATTTAATTAGAATGGTGCTGGGTTTTGCATCATTTTACCGTGAGTTTTCATTGAAATTAATCTTCCTTTTTCGAAAAATTGACTACTCCCACAGGTTTCAATGCAAATTAAAAGGGGCAATAACTCAAAGAATTGTCATTGTTTTTGAAAACTCTCACAGTAAATCATTTTCTATCATGGTAATATATAAAATTTACAACGATTCTTAAATTTCATCCGCTTTATTTTTAGATACTATTTTCAGACATTATGGTTATGAAACATTAAGTTAGTCTTTTTCATTGTGTACATAGAAATTATTTTTATCTACATTTGTTCTTTGAGTAACATCACAAGTGTCTTTTTTTAATAATCGATGTAGTTCTAATAATCATATGTGACTGTTTTTATTTTAATTACATTTTAATTGAAATTTGATCATTGGTAAAGCATTCCACCTTATGACTGTGATGCATGTAAATTGACTGTGATATAAGGAAACTTTATCATGTTTCATATTGTATTAAAACACCTTGTTACTTATTTACTGATAATAAAATCATTTATATGCACTTAATCAGTGCTTATTTACTCTTATTTTAAAATACTTTCATTGCCGTATTAAAAACTAATGTATCCTTAATTATACATGTGTCACTAAAGTTTGTTACCAGATGAATGTTTTTTTTTCAACCAAAAATAAGTATTTATTACCACATGTATTTGTATAGGGCAGTTGCAATTCCTTCTATTATATCGTATATTAACTATTGACATTGTCATGTCACTGCATTTTTATGTATGTAATTGTCTATTCACAATAGCCTCGGCACCTGTTGATTTGTAAATTAACTTAACATTTATAAAGCATTACGGTTTGGTTGTTTTTCTTCTTTGAAATGACTAGGTTCCAGACTCATGAATCATTTAGTTTTGAAACCCGGAAACTTCTTTTATTTAACAGTGATAAGAAGTAAAATCTACGTGTATCATGAATTTAAATCTTAGACTTATCTAAAGAATTTGCTTAATGTCATTAGATTAAATTAAACATTTATAACATTATGCTCCAGCCCCATTAAACTCGTTTATTTCATGTTATAAACGTTACATTTACAAAACCATCACGTTCTTATACCAGAAACATGGAAAACAATATATCTGATGATAATTTCTTGATTTGGTCGCAGTGATTTGTCGATTTTGTTATACACCCGACATTGGGTTTTCTTCTTTCCCATTGGACAGTACGTTTTCAACACGTTTCTTTTCATGATAAGACAACAATTGACTCGTTTAATTTACATTAACTACAACAGCACACATGATTAACGCATGACTGTTTACGTTAATATGTATTCATCTCCTTCCGGAGCATTCTCGTACAAATATCTTTGCATATGTTTCAATACGATTTTTTACGCACCTTACATTTCACATTACATTGGTTCACGTTATGTGTCAATTTTAAAATGTGAACTCAGTGCGAGCCCTATTGAACAGCGGCATTCATGACATAATAGAAATACAATATGGTCAGGTTTGAATTTAGCTGTACTCTTATTTTCATATAAAAATACAATCACATTTATGGATAATATTATACTCTTAAAGTGACGGTGAGTTTTGATAATGTTTATATTAATATGGAGTAAAACCCTATTGCAAAATAGGAAATTTGACTATCTGTTCATATAAGAACCAGACTTGATGCAATCACTCAGCAAAAAAAACTCCAATAATACATTCTCTACCAATGGAAGAGCTCAAATATTTAACATATCCGATTTCTTCGCCTCAGCTCTTTGTTAACATATAAGATAAAGCAATACAACAGTTATTACCTCCAGACACGGAACAAGAGACCACTACAGACTATGCAACATTTAGATACTGCGCCACTGTTGCAGAGGTGTTATTATGTATCCATGGGAATATCTTGAGGCAAAGTTGTGATAAATTAATATGAATGCCTGGGAATAAAATTTAACAAATTTGTGACAAGCAAAAAAGAACACCTTGACGTGCATTAGTAGTGTAAAGATGGGACTTTTGGCGCATTTTTTATTTTGCTCCTCCTAGAAGGGGCAAAAATAAAAAAACCGTGGAATCCCAACCTCCTCCCACCTCAAACTTCAACCCTGTATCATCTAAGAAGGTGCAAAAAACCTCAACCCTCACCCACTTAGCCTCCCCTTCGAGGAACCACAAAATGCACAACCTCCTCCCACCTCAAACTTCACCATTCGCGGAACCCTAGCCTCGAAATTTTTTCAAAATATAAACATTTTTCGAAATAAAAAAAATTTATAAATATGAGATTTCCCGTATTTATAAAATCTTATCCACCCGGTTTATAATATAATTTTATATGACCCTTTTCTTGAAAGGTAAATTTCTTATACGCCAAAGGGGTGATTGTTATTATAGCGTTTGGTTTAATAATATTAAATAAGAACGTTTCCGTCACACTCTCTCTCCCCTGCTCTTCCCAAAATATTCTCGTCGTTCTACCTTCAATTACCTGAAACATTCGTTTCATTCGACCCGGAGCGTCGGATTTATATTTTAAATCGACGTCGAGCGTGTAAATACCAGGCTGTTTGAGGAGTCAGTTTTCTATACCGCTCGGGTAATCGCTACCCGTGTGATACGGATACCCCACCACATAATCGTGTTTAATATACTCGTTCGGCGACATATTAAAGGCGTCCGTGAAATTCAAGAATTGTTTATTTTTCCCATCGGTGACCTCAATTCGATTTTTCGAGTCTTGACGCACTTTGATAACGGTATTTTTATCAATATTGAGCGAAAACAATAAAACGGTCAATTGGTTGCTTTCAATATTTAGTATAACCGAATTTAATTGCCCAATTTTCTCATTTCCTCCCGCGATGACTTCGCCGATATCAGCTTGCATCCTATCGATAATTATCTTTAACGTCTCCTCATTTTTCTCATCCATCAGCTTTACTACATCCTTTTTAAGAATGTTTTCCCCCTTTTCAATATCACTCATTATTTTCAGCGTAATTTTTTCTTCGGCGATTTTATCATCCAACGCCCATTCCTTCTCGAGTTTATCTATTTCGGCTTCCAATTTTTCCTTATCGATATATTTTTCCAAATTTTTTCTTATCTTTTCCACGATATCTAATTATACTCGTTTCAACTATTTTTCGTCTAAACAACTTTTTACTTGTTCTTCCACGTTGTCCAACGTCCGTTTTAAATTATCCAAGTCGTAATCTTTTATAGCTTTATTTATTCTCTTTATCACAAACGATTTAGGCGACGCATCTTCCGCATCCGTGGGGGTACCGATATTCGTAATCTTTTCTCCAAACATGTTAATTCTCCCCCTTTTCAGGAAATTGTTGCTTATATAAGCCAAGGATACGTCCGACTCTGAGACTTTGGTTTTAGGCATTCGGCCAAATTTATCGACAGGCATTTTATTTCTTCCAACTTTCGTTTAATACGCATAAACACAAATGCCCGCAAATGACCGACCCCCTCGGTTGCACTTGATCCTTATTGTAAAATATTTTCGGCTTTAAATATTTTACCAGTTCTTCCGGCGGTTGTACACCATACCCGTCAAAATAATATTTCTTTTCCTTTTTAATCCAACAAACCCAATGCGTGCCACCAGCGTCGGAAGATCCCACACCATCATTTAGATTCGTGCCATCCAAGTTTAATATTCCGCATTCCCTCTTTCGCGGGTTCGCCGAGAGTTGATTTCTCATAAAAACTCCGCGAAAGTGGGGATTTTTTAATTCTTTAGCCGCGGCTTCCAATTCGAAATTGTTGAGCCGCTTATTCGGTAAAGATAAATTTCCAACGTTCATTTTTTTAAAAATGATTCGTTAAATACGATAATGTCCGAGCGCTAACGTGTTAATTCCATTCGGTAAAATGTACTTCTTATCGTCAACCACGCTTAGCGCGATCTTATTTAGTTCTTCCGTAAACATTTCGTGCTTGTGGCTTCTCAAAATATTCATCTTCCTCAATTGTTCGCTTCCCGTAAATAAGCACTCTACATAATCTTCGAATCGGATACTTTTTTCACGATAGCTTTTTTCATCCCTTTACATTTCTTCTTATCCGGCCCTTCGTGCATTTTATACGAATACAATTTGGGTCTCAATCCGGCAAAGCCCTCTATAATTTTTCCACCCGCTTCGTCTTTAAATTTGCCAATCACTTTTTTGTTCACGTTCGAAAAAATTTCGGATTTGGGATCAAAATTGCTCGTGTCAAATCTAGTTTCGGGTAAAATTTTTTCATCGTCGGAAATTCGGTTAAATTGCCCGCGAGTTTATCTAATCCCGAGGCTAAAAATTTAAAACTATCTATAAATCTAATTTCTCGGGTTAGCGGTATTTCCTTTTCGTCATCCGTTCCTTATTTTTTATCCAAGTTTTACCCGTCGGGACTTTCGAAAAACTAATATATTCTTCCTCCGTTTTTGAGATACAACCGATTTCGCCCGGAGTTTTTGCTAGATTTTTAACGAATAAATGACTGTCGTATCCGGCTAAATTGTGAAAATAAACGGGTATAAATTTAGGCCTTCTACATTTGAGATTACACGAATTATGCGCCGCTCCTTTGTAATTTTCCGTGTAGTGACAGTGATCGCGAACCTTTTTACGACCATTGACAAATTCCCTAAACTTTTTCGTTTTGAAATTCGTTTTATTATTTTTTGTCTCGTACGCCGCTTCGTGATTGACAAATTCCTCGTCACAGATCCAACATTCGGTCGCTCGCTCGAAATTTATCCGGTCTTTTTCGCCAAATATCATCTTTTTTGGCGGAATTTTATCGTTCTCCAACGTAATTTTTTCCACCGTCTCTATGAATTTTTGACCGATATCTTCGTCGTCGTTTTTCGCGGTATAGACAATGGGTCTCCTTTCGTATACGCCGTCGACGAAGCACTTGACGTAAAGACAAAATCCGGCCGGGGCGTGTAGATGATATTGTTTGGTATAGCTTTTTTGGGGATCCGGGGCACACGTATCGATCGGTTTTAAAAACGATTCGAAATCGGCGTATGGCAAAAGGGTGTTGTATTTTTCTATCGTGATTTTTAAACTCGACGAGCGATCCTTCTTCGGGCATGTCAATCCGCACGCATTCGTTCTCCAAACACCATTTATGATTGTCCAACGCCTTCGGCGTATTAAAAAAATTTAAACAATTGCGACAAACGTATTTTCTTCCCTTGTGTTTGTTAATCTGTTTCGATACCAATCTACACAAATTTTTAACCCAGCAATAATGTTTGTTTCCGTCATCGTCGTCTATCAACAAAAGGTCGACGATAAATCTTCTCTCGCGAAAGGGGCTTCTTCTGAGGGGGTAAACTCTATTTTCGTACCCAAACACAAAAATGGCGATATCCGGATTTTGGGCCTCAAATTTAGCTATGTCCGGTATCGTCATGGGATATTTGAGACCACGTTCGTTTATCATACCTCTTTCGTTTAACCCGTCTTCACCACTCAGCCTCATACCCTCGTTACGTTTAAATTTAAGATTTTTGTCTATACGCTCCGAGTCTCGTTCTCTCGAGTTCAAAGCCCTTAAAACGCACCACGCTAAACAATCATTATCCGCGTTTTTCATATTGACGATGGCCTTCTTGTTCGCTATTTCATCCGGTAATGGAATATAAGAACTTCCTCTCATCGGCCGATAAATCGCCGTGTGAATTTCGAGTCGCACGACCGAACGAAATTCCCACCCACTACCTCGACTTTGGTACGTCGCCATATTTTCCAATATTCTGTTGATCATGGAATTGTAAATTTCGCTCGGAACGGCCCCCACCTCGTTGATTTCTATTCTGGAACTGAAAGCCGCGGGCACGGGTTGAGTTTCACCGCCCGAGGCGTCGGATCTTTCCATCAGGCACGTTAAAACTATTTTAATTTTATGTTGCCGATGCCCTTCGAGATGGATCATTACTCTCGGTCGAACCGCCTCAAAAAACATTCGTGGATCGTAACCCGCTCGCCCTTCTATCGTATGCATGGTTATAAAGTTTTGTAAAGCGGATTGACTTTCTACCATCGCAAAAGGCGGTTCCCGCCTCCTCCTCGTTTCTTCCGAGATCTCCTCCAATACCTCATTAATTTGCCCTTCGTCTATATTATCGGTTAACCAATTCGTAAAACGATTAATATTTTCTCGAGCCCTCGCCCCTAAAGCGCGAGCGCCCATTAAAACGTTTGACGCGGCGCGTTGCATCGCGTTACTGATTCTTCCGAAGAAACTCATCTTTTTTATTTTAAAAAAGATCTTTTTTAAAATAAAATAAAAAAAATGTATTTTCCATTTTATTAGAATAATATAATCTATAAGTCTTTTTTTCTCCTTACAATCTCGTTTCTTCCGTCATCGAAGGCGAGTCGTGATCCGATTCTTCCGTCGTCGAAGACGACTCGTCGTCACCGTCGTTTTCCAGTACGTAATCCAAATGGCGAAATAACGCTCCGGTTTGAATTTTTTGATGACGAGCGCCGCTTCGAGTTTAGTCGTCAAAGTGTGAACGGTTCCGGAAAATACGGATTCGATTTTAATCGCCGCGATAATCATCATTTTTTCCCGACCAAATTTTCGGGATTTTTTATAAGAATTTTCTTTTTATTTCGTTGATAGTAAAACCTATTGTCCCTCGTGTTCACTTTTATAAACATGGCGGGGCCTTTTCCATTCTTGAAAAGGGAAAATTTTTCGGGATCCGCCTGCTTGATATTCAACTTCTCGTTCGACTCCGCCAACTTGAGAGTTTTATCTTTAATTCGGAGAGTCGCGTCATAAAAAGCTCGTTCTTCGTCGGTCATCGTGTCGCCCGCGCTCGGTGAAAATCCGATCGAGTAAGAATTATCGTCGCGTTTTATCAATCCGAAGCTATATAAAGGCGGCGTGCAAATAACGAGATTGTCTCGGCCATTTTCGTAATCGTATTTCAGATACATACGTTTAAAATTTGCCGGCTTTTGGAACGATTTAGTTTCGCCCCTAATTATTTTTTCGGGATCGAAATTTTCGAAAGTTCCTGACATGTTTTTTTTATTTAAAAGATAAACATTTTTAAATAATTTCATTTTTTATAACTCTTTTTTCCAACGCACGTCAATCGCGTATTTATTTTTATAAACTTTACCGTCGTGCAATTTTATATTCGTTGGCGCTAATTTTATATATTGTCCCGCGGCGTGAATCGAACGCAAAGTCGTCGTTTCGCTGGTTTCGACGTCTTTTATGATAACCGGAACCCGAGTTCTATCGACATCTGGCAAAAAATCGTATTTCGTCGGGTATATTTTTCGTTCTGACTCTTTTTTCGGTTTCGTCGGTTTTTCTCGTTTAATCGGTTCGGAAATTATTTCCTTTTCGACCAACAATTTCGTCAACGCGGCTTTGTTCAGCAACGAATGGCCGCGTATTTTATTATTTTATTTCCTTTAGCCAATTGTTTAAGTTTCGGCAGAGAGTATTCCATACTTTTTTAAAATAAAAAAAAAATTAAATCTTTTTCAAATTAATACGGAAATTTTAGAGAATTAAAATCAGTTTCGTATAAAATATTTCTTTTTTTAAAATTTAAAATTGTGCCCGGAGTATATTTATCTTCAGTGCTCTTTATTACCTCCCCTTTAATATTACCGCTTCCGCGACTGATTACTCGTAACAGTATAAATAGACCCTTAACCTTATTTTTATTAGCTAGTGTCAACAACTCGCTAATAATGGCGATTCGCGAGTCGTATTTATCATTCAGCGCAATCTCGATTTGGCCAATTATTGGTCGTAAAACATTCTCTAGAAAGCCGTTTAACTGAGGCTGGCATTTGTGGCCTCGAAATTGATCCCTCGTTACAAATACAAATTTTCGTTCACACATATTTTATAATAAAAAAAATTTAAAGATTTTTTTTCATTTTATTATTCGGCCCATTCGCTCCCACCCTCGTCGACGATAGTTTTGTCGTCTTCAACCGCGCCGGCGGGGATTTTCACGAATAAAATGGCGAATCTTTCTCTGTAAACTCCCTCGTCGTAAAGCCGACACGTTTCGGACACGATGCGCAGAAAACGACTCGCTTCCTCGATCGTTTGGAAAAAGTAAAATTGGCGCGCTCTAAGGTCGGAGACGATGACGCCGTATTGGATTTCGTCGGGGTCCTCGGGTAAAAGTTGATGTTGGCTCAAGACGTGGTACAATTCCGTTTTGGGGCTCCTGGAATGACCTTTTATCCCGTGTTTCTTCGCAATTTGTCTCAAATCTAGCAACGTTAACATTTTTTATAAAGCTAGAAAAAAAATATTTCAGTCGACGCGACGCTGCTCAAACTCGTTCGTTGGCGGTTTATCGAACGCCGGATTTTGCGGGTGCTTAATCCCCGAATAGTTAAACTCCGTAATTTTTCGCTGTTCGTAATCCCGAAATAATCTCGAATGCCGTAACTGGCGGAACTACCGTCCTGACAAGTAAACCGTACTTCACCTATTTTCTCTTTTTCGGTCATTTTTATAAATAAATGTAATTTTTTAAATCGTTATCGTGTGAATTTCGAGTCGGTCAATCGAATGAAATATCCAACCGTTTTGAAACGTCGCCATATTTTCCAAGATTCTCTTTAACGTTGAATCGTAAATTTCACTCGGGTGTTCGCCATTTTCGATCCAAGAATCGAAAAACGCCTCTCTTTTGCCACCATCAACTTTTTTCATTCGACATTTTAAAATCGTTCTAAATTTACAATCGCGATATTTTTCAAAGTGGCCCATCATTAACGGCCGAACCGCTTCGAAAAAGCCTCGCGGACCGTAACCCGGTTGCCCTTCTATGAAGTAATTGACGGCTAAATGGTTTATCGGGACTTTTTTTATCGTAAATTTGCGCATTTTTATAAAAAAAACTTTAGTTTTTTAAATTACCCGTAAACGACGCTCATTTTATTTCCGTCGGATTGAAACGTCATTAATCTGTCGCTGATGACGACGGCGAACGCCTCCGTGTCGGCCGGGACGTTGGCGGCAAACTGAGCTTTGATGTTGATGTCCGTCACGGAATATTTCATTCTTTCGCTCTGCTTGGACACGTCGAAAAGAATAAAGGGAAAAGAGTTTTGTAATCGTAAGGGGAAATGTTGGGATTGGAAATGATTTCGTCCATGTTGTAAAATTTGGATCTAAACGAGGCGACGTCGCCGTACGCGCGAGAAAATTTAAATTGAGCGAAATCCAATTGATAATCCGCTTGGGGATATCTATCGGAATGGAGCATCACGTACATATTTGTCAAATTGACGTGATCGAAAAGGGCGGGGTTTCTTTCTTGGTTACCGTCTTTGCTGGTTTGGAAGCCGACTATAATCCAACGAGGCTTTTCGGGGCTAGATTTGACTGAAAGTCTCCACGAAAAACTCGTGGATTGCGGGACGCTGATGGAATCGCACTGCCTCATACGGTAGCCCACGGGAAGGTTGGCTTTGGATTCGATCGTCTTGTACAAAGCGGCCTTTTGCGAGTCGGCGGGTTCGACGTGGGGGATAAACCAAGACTTTGCCGGCGACCATGGGAAGGGCTCTAGCGGCGAGCCCCGCTAGAAGCGGAAGAAATCCACCCTCCACGCTCAAATTGTGGGCGACTTGAGTTTTGCTCATTTTTAAATCTATGCCGACGCCTTCTGCCATAGCCCGCTGCATTCTATTCGCTTGGGACTGGGTGACGGCAATGAGATTGCTGCCGACAAAATCGTCCTTCCCCAAGCGAATAGTCGTAGACGTTCCGGTGCGGACCGCGCGAGCGATTTTATCTCTTTGCCCCTGAGAAATATTTACGCGTACGTTTTCATAAATCATTTTTCCATAGAACCGAAAACGTTTAAATTTCCCTAATATGAAATCGAATCGTACTATTTTCTCCGCGCAAATTTAATAAATTTCCGTTTTGATCCGTGAGGCTAGTTTCCAAATTGTGAATCGTATCGAGGGTGATCGGTAAATAAACCAAATTTCTCGGCGTTTCGACGATTTTGAATCCGGGACTTACGTTCGGAAAAAAAGTGTAAATCGTATTTTGAGCGAGGCCGTTGACGTAACTCCCCGAAATTATATTTATGTTGACTCGGATGGCGTTGATGGATAAAATGTCGATGACGTTTTCGGATTCGTGGAGGCCGGATCGATACACCGCGGACGCGAATCCAAAAACTCGGCCTATGGAATTGGAGTGACGAAAATCGACGATAAATTCACCTCCCACGGTAATTCTGGATTTTAGCGTATTTGGATTCGCCGTTATGGATATTTTATCGAAATGATTTTTTTCTTTCATTTTTTCGCGAATAAAAAGATCGATATCGACGATATCGTAACTGCCCTCGGTGATGAAAATCGATTCCCAATCTTTGCCGTTGTTGGGCGAATATCTAAAATGATTATTGCGGGAATCGATGTTAGGGAAAGAATAATACGTCTCGAGGTTAACGAGCGCAATTTCGTATCGTTTGTCCTTGTCGAGTTCCAAAGGCGGATGAAACCGAGTCGTAAATCTCGTGGTATTACCGGATACGACGACTTGCGTGGAACTCTTTGGAGCCGTATTTTTAATTATCTCTCGCAACAAATCTTCCATATTTTTCGTACGAAAAATAGTTTTTAAATTATATAGAATTCTTCGAGTCCCCGACTATATAGAATTCGTCGAATCCCCGCCTATATTTTCCGTTATCCTTCTTGGAAGATAAATCGATCACGACAAATTTATACGGCTTTGACCAAGTTTCGTCGCACAATTTTTTAAATTGCTCCTTGCTCATATCCACACTCACGTGATCTTGATAAATGTGGCGGATATTTTTTAAATCTTGAGGAAACAGACAAAAAAAATTGGCGTTTTCCCGTATAGTTTGGCGGGGCAGCTTAAAATAATTTTGCGATAAATAGAAGCAGTCGACGTTGCTGTGACGGCCACGAACGTAATAGCACTCGCATTTGTTTTGTTTTTTCAAAAGTAAATCGCCGAAAATCATTAAATTTTTATTGGATTTAAATCGCAGGGATCCGGAACGTCGGAAGCGTTTTCGTAAAATTCGCAGTCGGGGCCCGAGAGCTTGGAATCGCGTTCGCGAGTTAAAATTTCGATAAATTGACCGGGTGATATATCGTTCTCAACGAGTTTATCGCGCATACCGAAAAGTTTTAAAATTTCGTCTTTGGTCAATTTGTTTTTAAAAGCCTTGTGAATTAAAGCATATTCGGGTTGAAACAAGCTTTTACCGAAAACCCGAAGATTGTCGTAATCTAACCAATCGGGCTGTAATAACAAATTAAGCAATAGAGTCGTTTTGCCGCAGCCGGATTTGCCGACAATTACCCCGCGAATACTTTTCGGGAAAAGGGGATAATTGTGTGGCTTGGTTTGATCCGTCCAGGATAAATCTTTAATTTCCATTTTTATTTAAATGTAATAAATCCATTAAGTAAAAAATGTATTGCGTAAAATGTAGACGAGTAACGGATACCGTGGAAGCCGAAAATACGATGACTAAAAATAAAAGGCCTTTGAAGCGGGGAAAGTGCGCGATTTGCGGAACGACGAAAACACAATTTATAAAAATTGAGGGTGGTTCGCTGTTGAATAAAGCGATAAATAATTTGCCTTTCGAAATGCATTTGCCGGGTCATAATTTTACGGGGCCGGGTACGAAATTGAACAGGAGGTTGAACGCGGATCTCACTCCGAAAAAGTGGAGTTTGCCCGTAAATAGAGTGGATAAGGCCGCGTATCACCACGACGTGTGCTATTTGAAGAATAAAGATACGGAAACGAGAAATAGAGTTTGCGACAAAGACATGTTGGAAGAAATGGAAGGAATTTACAATCCGACATTGTGGGAAAGGGCGGATAGGTCGATCGTGCGGAAAATTATAGGGACGAAGATGAGATTCGGGATGGGACTTAAAAAAAATTTAAAATGGACTGATGATTTAGCGGAAGAATTACACAAGCCCGTCGTTAAGAAATTTCCTAAAAGACGCGTGCGCGTAAATGACATTGATGAAATATGGGCTGCGGATTTGGTAGATATGCAGGCATTCTCAAAATTTAACCGGGGAATCAAGTACCTGCTTGCCGTTATCGATATTTTTTTCCAAATACGGTTGGTTAATTCCGTTAAAAGATAAGACTGGAAAATCGGTCGCGAATGCTTCGAAAAAGATATTTAAGGAAAGAAGGCCACAAAAAATATGGGTCGATAAAGGTAAAGAATTTTACAATAAAGAAGTACAGGACCTAACGGAATTGTATTCTACCGAAAATGAAGAAAAATCTAGCGTAGTGGAGAAGTGGGATAGAACGATGAAGGAGAAAATGTGGAAATATTTTTCGGCAAATTCTACGCGGGTATACATTGACGTGTTGGACGAACTCATTGATCAATACAATAATACGAGACACTCGTCTATAAAAATGACACCCGTTGAAGCCAGTAAAGAGAAAAATAAAATTAAAGTTTGGCAAAATCTTTACCCGGATCATTATGAAATAAAAACTTTTAATCCGCAATTTTCGGTGGGTGATAAAGTAAGAATCTCGAAGAAAAAGAAAACGTTTGAAAAAGGGTATACGCCGAGATGGACCGAAGAAATCTTTACCGTGACTGTCGTACAAAAAACTACACCGGTGACGTATAAAATAGCAGACTATAATGGGGAAGAAATACAGGGCACGTTTTACGAACAAGAACTACAAGAAACCGATCAAGAAATATTTAGAATCGAGAAAATAATACGCCGTAAAGGTAATAAATCGTTGGTAAAGTGGTACGGTTACCCCGCGTCGTTTAATAGCTGGATTGATAACAAAGATCTCGTTTAAAAAACAGCAAAACTACATTACTTTTACACCAACACTGGGTAGATTCTTTTACGTGCACGCCCAGTGCTGGGGTGAACTTCAGTCTTTCTTAAGCGCTCTCATCCGTAGGCTCACCCCAGACCTTTCTTAATCCCTCCAGCCTGTTGGCTCACCACCTCCACAAATCACCTTAAACCCCACAACCCCATAGCTCTCGAAACGAAACAGAGCTACGAACGAGGTAAGGCGAATTGCTATGTGATTGATTACTAACTCCATGGTAAAGAATCTTTTATGTGCACAACCCATAGAGCTCATAATCAATCGCATTAGAAGTATTACCTGGCAGCTACCATTAAACAGACCGGTAAGTGTCATACTCAGCCCACGGCTGCCCTTAAACGAACAGAAGCGCGTCATACCGGACTTCAGCCCATAACGTGTACCGACGACAGTCAAATAATACAAATTTCGTTCCTGCTTATATACTCTTATGCGCGTTATATACTGTAGTGAAGTTTAAAATATACATAAGTATATTAAAGTATGTAAATAAATTAACGTATTCATTTACATACTAATTAAATAAGATATTACGTTAAAATAGTTTTTTATATTCATTTAATTAAACTCATTACTAAATTAAATAAGAAATAACGACTTTATTTTTAAAAAATATATCATTTTTCGAAAAGGGAAGTAATAACTACGTTATTAATGTAAATAGAAATCAGAAATTTCCTCAACTCGTAAAACCGAAACAAGATTTTAAAACCGAAACTAGAACGTGAATCAATTGGATATTTTATATTTTCTAGATTTAAAAAGGTTTTTACGCGTGAATCGAAATATACAATACACCAAAAGGTAAGTAAAATTATATTACAAACCGGGTGGATAAGATTTTATAAATATGGGAAATCTCATATTTATAATTTTTTTTTATTTCGAAAATTTTTATATTTTGAAAAAATTTCGAGGCGGGGATTCCGCGAATGGTGAAGTTTGAGGTGGAAGGAGGTTGCGCATTTTGTGGTTCCTCGAAGGGGAGGCTAAGTGGGTGGGGGTTGAGGTTTTTGCGCCTTCTTAGATGATGCGGGGTTGAAGTTTGAGGTGGGAGGCGGTTGGGATTCCACGGTTTTTTTTATTTTTGCCCCTTCTAGGAGAAGCAAAATAAAAAATGCGCCAAAAGCCCCATCTTTACTCTACTTGCATTGCATCTTTGTGTTTATTAAACCTATTCCTTTGAGGCCGTAGTGCAGTGGTTAGTGCGCTGGACTTGGAACCCGGAGATACGGTTATGAATCCCGGTTGCGGCAGGTCATATCCTTCGATGAAAATTTGACAGTCGATTTTCCTCCATATGTGGAGAAGTTGCCAGTTCCTTGTGGAAGGGTAGGTTAGTACTGGTTAGTATACAGTCCAGGAAAACTGGTTTTATGAAACTGTCGCAGTATTTAACTGAAAAATTGTTGAAAACGCTGTTAAACCTCAGTGACAATAAGTCACATAAAAATAAACAAAATTATTCCAAGGAACCATTTGAAAGTTGATATTGTTTTCAATTATTGCAATGTTGTTATTTTGTTGTCGCGTTTGAGTTTAAATATATTGTAATGAAATGTTGTGTATACTGGATTGGGAAAATTATCTTTATGCGAGTCTGATGGAAGAAGAAATTGAACCAGCATATCATGATACTCAACGTTAGGGGTGTAACAATAAGGTAAAAACCGTATTGCAATATATCGCAATATGCAAATCCGTACTGCAATATATTGCAACACACATTTTTTTTCGTGCAGAAAAGAAAAGCAGGAATTGATGCACATGCATCGTCTTAAATGGATCAATAATATATATATATTAATGTTTGAAATTCATACGTAGTTTCAAATAATCTCTTATACAACTATTTGAATGATTTGTGTAAATTGGACTTACAAAGACTTATGAACACGGATAGGTATAACAGTTGCATCTTCCGGCGTTTATGAATATGTAGCGATGAATTTATTTGCTTGTAAATTTGTCTTATTTCTGAGACCTTTTCATCGGTGGCTTCGCCATGACTACAAAAAAAAACGGTTCAGAGAAAAACCGGTAAAAAAACGTCAGAATTCGCATTGCAATAATACACTGTAACTAATCAGCCTAAATATCGACATTTGTTCGCGTATATCTAACTGAAAATCACCTTTACCGCGCATTCTTTTTCTTTATTGCAAACTTAATCCATTACATATGCAGATAGGCCTACAGGAAATGTTCACGGGACTGGTTTCGGGGTAACTGCGAGTCAAAGTGTCGGACATTGTTGTTCTTTTGACGTAAGGAAGGGTACCCCGTAGGCAAGGATAGGTCCCATGGCTTATCGATCTGTTAAATATTGCACCAGCGCAGACAATGACCGGTTGACGTAGTATCATTGATTAGATTGACGTAGTATCATTGATTAGATTGTGTTACAAATATATGCAATTTTTATCATTTTCTAGTAATGAAAAGGTCGGATGATGTAACTCACATAATTTATGCATGCATACCCGGAACTTCGGTTGGTTATGCTGTTTGTTATAAGGCATACGTCAGTTCTAAAAATACAATGTGTGTTTCATGCTTTATCAAATACATGTACATGAAAAAACAGGCCGTGGTCCAGTGGTTAGTGCGCTGGACCTGTAACCTGGAGATCCAGGTTGGAATCCCGATCGCGGCAGGTCATACCCTTCTATGAAAGTTTGACAAAAATGTCGATTTTTCTGATGGAGAAATTACCGGCTCCTTGTGGAAGGATAGGTTAGTACTGGTTAGAATACAATCCAGGAAAACTGGTTAGGTGAACCGGTCGCCGTATATAACTGAAAAATTGTCGAAAACGGCGTTAAACCCCAGTGACAATAAGTCACATAAAACAAAACAAACTGAAAATTGTGTGCAGCTGTTCGTCTCAAATACGTAAATTTACCATTGTTTACTTTTTTATGCTAAACTTTGTAAGAGCGATGACTGCAACATGAGCATAATGCCCTGATCTGTGTTTCTGCTTTCTAAATGTGTGTTTGTTTGATTAGCGCATGGACAGAATCTTTAATCTTTCATCTCAGTTAAGTATTATAAGAAATGCCAAATTGAAACTTGAAGGACTTTAGTGTATTTGATCTTTTAAAGGTAATAGTTTCGTTTTCCAATTATCATGTATGGACCTAATTATATAAATGTCATACATATAAGTTATTACCTTGAATGACTCACGGTACCAAATAACATTTTGTTCATGTTAATATGTCGATGATCAGATTTCTGGAAAATATCGATACATTGTAAGGTAAGCCATCTAGCTGCGTTTTCATTAAATGTAACTCAACTTAGACATTTTAGACTGTGTTATATATTTGTACACTAATTGATATAAATGTAATTAATCATCTTTTAAACTGATTATGACTAACCCTTTCATAAATTTATACAGCAAGTCGAACGTATTGCAACGTAATGTAATTAAACAGTCACATACTTTTAATGAAGCTGTATTTTTTATCACTTGTATATATATGAACCAGGTCTTTCGTTTGATCTAGTCATTAGTCTCACGAAGGTACCGATTTTCCATCTACCGCATGAAGTGCGTAATTCACGTTCAATTGTAAAAGATGTGGGACAACGCATTTATAATGAAACTCCTTCCAATTATGTATAAAAAATAAGAAAAACATTTGTACCTTTTAAAAAAGAGTAATTTTAATTTTAATGGTAATTTACCGGGTCAAGCTAATAATGCCATACTCGGTAACGATACTTCACGATTGCGAGTACTGTACAATCATAACTGAAAGAAACCCTCATTTTTCAAACTAATTTTCAGTTTTTTTTAAAACATCTGGTAATGTTGACCAGTACCATAAATATTGGCTTCAGTCTTTGAGATCATCTGGTAATGTTGACCAGTACTATAGATATTGACTTCAGTTTTTAGAAAAAGAAAACTTTACAAAATTCATTTTTATTTTCAAAATTGTCTTGTGTCATACGTGTTTTGACGTGAAGATTTTAAAAATGCTGGCAATTGTCCTTAGGCTTTAGTATTTTTGTAACTTGGTTATCTTTAAACTGCAGTCAAAGCTCAAAGTCAGAACAATGCATTGCATTTCTTTATGATTACTGTGCATTGTTCCAAATTAGTTTCGTTATCTGTTTAATAACAATGTTGATTACATTACAGGTCTGTTGGTACATACTGTTACATGTTTGTGATTGTTATATCATAGTTTATTGATATTGTCTGGCAAATCTCCAAACCACATTTTAAACAAGTTAATTTTTCAAAAACGAACTGATGAAAGATCTAATTTTAGTATTTCCAGGTATAATCTAATAAATTATGAAAAACGTGTGTACATGAATTGTATGTAAATATTGCATTCGTTCAACTATTATTTTCTTCATTAGTGCAGTTAAACAAATTACTATAATGGACCAAATTAATTCTAATTCATAATTTAAACTTACAAATCAAGGTGAGTGCCTTAATATATTGTTTTATATACACTGAACACTAATAATCACATTTTAATTCATTAATTAATTATTGTTGAATACAAATTTGGGCTTACATGTGTTCTATGCAATCGTATCCCACCTAATCTTGATATATGTATTTTTTAAAATGAATATGTAAATGATTTTAAAGAGGTGTAAAAAATTAATTTAGAAACAATCTTGATTATAAACTTAAATATGTACATTTTAAACAATCCATTCAGTCCACACATGAATAGCATTCTACTAAATTTAGGTAAGAGCTTAATGCTATCCTTTTTGTCAAGCCCGCTTGCGGTGAGCTCAACGTACTTGTCAAAATGGCGGTTCAGTGTAGGTGCGTCCGTGCGTGCGTCCATGTGTTAGTCCGTCCGACTTTGTCCGGACCATAACTTCCCCAGGGCTTTAATTTGACCCGTAAAATAGCATTTTGACTCTTGTAATCAGTAAAATAAAGCTTTTTAGTCAAATTTACAATAAAATTAGAAAGTAATTTTGTTTACTCCTAGAATTATCATCAGCCAAGAGTTATTTTTGACCCTCAACTTATGACGACTAGTGAAAACCCTGCTTCGCTATGCATCAATAACTTTTAAAATGACTTGGCATAATTGTTCACCATGATAAAAAAGCATGTCATGTGCAAGTTCCAGGTCTATATCTCAAAGATCAATGTCACACTTGTGGTTTAAATTGCAAAAAAATGGCATGTTTTACCTTGTCCGGACTGTGACTTCTTTCAGTATTGATGTGCTTTAAAACAACATGGCATACTTTTTCTCCTTGATGAGATAGTAGGTCATGCAAAATGCCCAGGTCCATCTTTAATGCCAAGGTCACACTTAAGGTTTAAAAGGTTTTAAATTGTTTTAGTGTGTCTGGCTTTGCCCGGACCATAACTCCTTCATGCACCAATAGATTTTAAAATAACTTGGCACAATTGTTCACCATGAGTCACGCTTTTGTTTATGTCAGACCTTCAACACATCTCTCTTTTCCTTATGACCGTTGGTATGACCATTCAAAATGTCAAGGTCATTCCCTGAAAAAGCAATGGATAATTAGTGCATAAGCGGGCGCAACACGTTGCCATATGGCAACTTCTAGTTGAAATAAAATACTGAAATAGAAATATTTATTTCCTTATAATTATGAATGTGTGTTTTTAAACTTATCTTTTAAAATACTAGCCCAATGTGGTCCATTGAAAAAAATACCATTAAACCGAATACATAATTTTGAGAAAGTTTACATGCCCAAATTAAAATTTATTAGCCATTGGTCTTTGGGCTAGCACAATGATTGATATCATGATCGTACAATGAACATTTAAACAAACCACAGATTTAGTTTGTTATAAGAGTGATTTATTACCCATTATACAAAGCATTCAGAAATGTTTTGCATCAACAAATAGGCTGATTGATTACATCAACATTTGTTTGGACTATTTTAACTTCCTGTATGCATTTAATCTCTTATACATGGCAAACATTTAAGATTTAATGTGTAGTTTCAGTGAGGTGTCTCCATTTTACACCCAATATTTAACCTTTTCACAGAGAATATGACTATTTATAGAACAATCATAATTTGCTAGATATAATAGTGTCGTCTGCTAACTCTTATGTCTCTGTAACTCCATATCAGCTGAGTCAAATTATCGACAATAAAAGTACCATTTAAAAAAAATAAATGAACACATTCTGGCCTGCACTAAGCTGATCAGTTTATTATGGGCATACAGATTTATATGATAATTTAAGAGCATGATGAATGAAGAAGACAGTTGATATGAAATATTATGTGTTATTCTCATATTTATGATAGGTAATGAATGACTAATAGATATGCGGTATTGAATAATGGGCAGTGCAGTTTATGGTTCGAATGCCGGGTATTTGTTATCATCAATAAACCTTTAATGGAAGTACTATGTAATATTTCTTATTAAATTCCGTTTATTACTTTGTTAAGAGTTTTCTGTTGTCCCTTTTCCCAGGGGCATTGAAGTCCTTTGGTGGGACTAGGGCCGAGCTTTAATTTGGAAACCTGGGAAGTCCCCATTAAGTCCCCATCAAAATAAGCTTGTAAGCTTGAACAAAGATCTTGAGGTGTTTGAATGATATTGTTTTAGATTCAGCATACTTAAACAAAAGTTAAGTTCCGCTCGTGATTATTTATAAGGAAATATTTCCCAACAGGTAGAAAACTAATCGATTGTCCTTGGTATATGTCCAAGTTGCAAGTTCTACGTATAGCTTTATAGCTGTTGAACTGTTTAGAATTTGAGACTACAGATATCCTATTACATATCTTAATAATAGATTTTCTGAAAAAGGTGTGGAGTACATTTCACATTGCATAGGTGATGTCTATTTTTATCTACTTGTTTTTTTCTATTTTTATAGCTGATCTAGTATTACTTTGAACTGTTATAATAATAGTTAGAACTAGGTCTACTATTTACTTATGCAAATAAAGTTTTGCATATGAAATAATTTATTATTTGCATTCAGTAAAAAATATGATTAAACAGACGATGAAACATTATAGAAACAAACGCTACATGCTTAAAATATCTATTTCTAATTATATCAAACATGCTTACCATCTTTTTTAGAAATGGAGGCTGGAAATGAAGTTTGAAATTATTTTTGTATGCAGAAAAAATTGTATTTTGGCATTTCTTAGTTCTGAGTTTTCTTGTTGATTTGCATTAATTACTTGAGAATTGAAACAATGTTAATTTGTGATTTCTAATTTAGGGGGGGGGGGGCAATTTATTGAATTGAATTATAAAAAATGTATATGCTATAATACTGCATTGAAACTGACAAAAGACAAAAAAATTACCCAATTCTTGTAAGAAGTAGAATGTTATTGTCAATTTTAGGATTTATAAACAGAAGAAAGCTTTCATGAGCTTGATTTTATTGTTGTTCACAATATCAAAAGACTGTTATCATGACATTCAAGAATTTGGCAACCTCTTGATTTAAAAAAAACTGTAATGAGAAAGCTTTCAACTATAACTCTTATCAAACAACTCTTTTTTTCAAAATACTCGTACCTTTCACAACAACAGTAGACTTAAATGAGATTTAAATCTCATGAATCAGATTATTTTCCTGAAAACAGACAGTTTATGACAGGTGGAAAATATTGCAGTTCTATATGCTGTGTTTCAGATGGAGACTAGACGGATCTCCAAAATTATTGAGAAAGGCCTTGATGCACTTAAAGCTGGAGACACTGAAAGTGCAAGAGAGCATGTGCTACAGGCTATTGTTGGTGCAGATAATGAAAAGGAGAAGTTACTGACAGGCCTTGAGGCCAGCGTAGGTGAACAAGCATTATCCGAATGGTATAGAAGATGTTCTTTCATATTAAGCAAGGTAAAACTATCTTTAAATTGTCCAGAAATTTAGAGAAGTAGATGAAATAAAAAAAACTTGGAAGTGAAGTCCAGGGACTGATGCTAGTGAAATTTGATGGGATAGAAAGAAAGAAAACATTTAATAGATATTAATAAATACATTTTGTACAATACAATCCACATTACTACTTGGTTAATACATAGAAACGTATAGACTTATCTATTATTTAGGAAACTTTATAGACTTATTAGGGTTAGGGTTTCTCTACAATATAATCAAAACTCATAGTAAATGTTTTTTTTTTCAGATTGGTGATTACTACCAAGCCCAAAAGTACTTCTACACTGGTAATCATTTACATTCTATTTTAGTACCTTAAGATTATACCACTGGCTAGATTCATTACTAAATGCTTTGATTCACTTGCTTAAATAAGGTATCTGCATACCTGTATTTTTATTTCTGTTATTTACATGCTTAGCTTGGCTGAACCTATATGAAACTTATTTATTTATGAAATTTGCCTGATTTTACTTTGTACTAATTCATAAATTATTACGACATTGATATAATACAGAAACTATTTAACATTGATTTCACTTTCGTTTTCAGCTATCGTATTTGATCCACAATGGAAGATAGAATCGCATGCGGCGGTATCTCAGGTGGTATGGGACGAGTTGGTTTACCGCAAAAACCCCATTGACTTACAACTGAATATGATGGTAACATAACATATTGTTTATTTTTCACGTTGCTGAATCATATTTATTGTCTTGATTAATGTTTATGCAAATCGTTTCGTCAAGTATGACCTTCCTTGGTTGTTTCATTAATGTCATAAAGTACCCAGCTGCAAACATATTCTATTTTATCTTGTTATTGTATACTGGAACCTTCTTCATACAGTACCATATTGTTCAGGCTAAGGGAAAAGGTTTGCACTTGCAGGTTTTCTGGATAGAAAGGTTTTGATTCAAACAAATATATGAAGGTCTTTCTTATCTATATAGAATAAAAAGAATCTGGATGGACACATTTTGCAAGATAATGATAATTTCTGGAATTAAGTTGTTTGGGTTATATATGTATAATTTTATATCATAATATTGATTGTATATTTTTTTACATTAGGTTCAATTTACTTATAGAGGATCCATTGGTCTGAGTCTTTAGAAAACAATATATACTACTTTGTAGTATTATAGGGCTTTAAACTTGTTTTTCAGAAACTGATGAGTAGTTTAGCAGAACTTGATAATTTAGCAAAACTCGCTGAAGCACGCAGAAAATGGAATGTGTGTGTTGCAATAGATGGAGACATTAACAAAATTTATAATGTCTTAAGATTTTATGGCCTGATTGAGCGTGATATCATCACCCTTCCAGGAAGAAGGGCAGCCATGTGGCGTATTGCACGATGTTTCCTGAAACTTGTAACTATATTTTTGTTGCATCTACATATTGTACGTGTTTGGTTATTTAATCTTTTAATCTGTGTATAATATACTAACTGTATGCACATTAATTTGCGTGTGTATTTATATCAGTAGTTACATTTGTGTCAATATTTTTTACATTTCTTTGTTTTTCTGTAATAAAAGTGATTCTTAAATATTAAATTTGCCGAACGTGTGTATCTACTATGTAAGTAATTGAGATCTTCTGTAAATTTGATCTCAAACTTATATTTTTACCTTTTGTTTGATTTTTAGGGTTTACATATTGATTGCAGAAAAACGTGCAGTGCAAGTACGTAAATACCATACAATTACTTATTCAATTAAGATGTTGCAAACACATTAAAATAGTAAAACAAAAGCAAACAGAAATAAATACCTGTGTTTTGATGGATTAAAATATTATTTAAATTATTTGTTTTTCAACTTGTTTTCAGATTATAACCCAATTTTGAGCTAGTTAATGAATTAAATCTTGTAATATTTTCGCAAGGCATTGTACATTTGGCAGTATATTCTATTTTTTTTGCTTTATAGTATTGTGCAATATTTGTGATTATGATGACTCTGAAGCACTCGAAATATGGGCGCAGTCTCTGTATGATACTAAGGAGTATGACCTGGCATTGGACAAGGGTCGACTTGCATTGAAATACTGTGAGGTAAATAAGCATCAAATATTCATTATCATGCATTTTGCCAAGTAATTATAGATATTTAATTTCATGCACAAATATTCAATTGCATGCATACTTTTAACCAAAATTAGCTTACTTCTTAAGTATTTGATTTCTAACTCAGACTTTTCGGTATCTATTAAGCATTTACGAAATATCCAAAACTACATTGTTTAATGCTTGAGATATGTGAGCTTGTAAGTTATAGATATTCAAAGATTGACATTATTGTAAGTAGTATAGGGTTTGAGCGTGTCTAGGCCACCCCCGGGGGGTGACGGTTTTCACTCGCTTCGCTCGCTCAAACCTTCCTAGACACGCTCAAACCCTATACTACTAACCATATTCGTTTTAAAAAAATATATTTGGAAATGTAAAAAATATATACATACGAATGTACTGTAAAAAAAATATATTTGGAAATGTAAAAAATATATACATACGAATGTACTGTAAAATAAATATATTTGGAAATGTAAAAAATATATACATACGAATGTATGTAATATAAAAATAATAAATATAATATTAGTTGGAATTTATCCACTGATTATATAGGTATGTCTAATGTTGGGTATTTCGGAGGTGGGTCATTTACTATAGTAATTTTATTGAATAAAATTAAGCATTTCCTATTTTTTTTTTAATTCTGATAAAGCCTGAGCTTTACCTTCTTCAATAAGTTTTCTTCTATCTATCTCACTCAATCCTGATTGTTTTGAATGTATGATATCTTTTAGATTATTGTATTTTTCTAGCTCGTCCAATATAAGTTTAAATTCATTTTCAGAAATTCTACCATCTGTTAAAGCTTTTGAAATCAAATCTTTTATACTATTCAATTTACTTTCGGCAATAGTTTCAATCTTATAATGTTTTTGTGTTTTTGTAAATAATTTACGTCTAATAATTTTTACACAAGCACCCAAACTTCCACATACAACAGCTGCAATTTCCAAAGGCAGCATAATTGGAACCGCCAAACCAATACCTGCTAAAATAACGGACATTGATATTAGAATGCTATCAATACCGTCGGTAATATTAATTCCACGTTTATATTTCTTATATAATGCTTTGCGGGTATCTCTTTCGTTGATTAATGTTTTCTCAATCTCTGATATTTTCCGCAATCTATAATTTTGTCCCCCTTCATCTCTACCATCTTCACTGGGTAATTCTGGATATAAATTCGGAGCCGTTGGGTGTTTCATTTTTAAGGGAAAATTATATAACTTCCAATACGCAACCAATTGGTAATCCATTGTTGTTTATCTTCTGATTGTTCTTATCACGAACACTTATACTTAATTCCGAAATATTACCATGTGCCAATTGTTTGTATTCCGGATTATCAAAATGTGTATGGACAATATCACCAAACGCGTTATTCTCAACAGAAACAACACCAAGGATATTACTAGGAGCTCCGTCAAAGAAATTATAAGCACTATTTATCTGATCAAGATGAATATAAAGTTGTTTATAAGGTAACAAATTTATTGTTTTGGTACCATGGTGTGGATTTTCTTCATTTATAAATTTTTTCTTATTTCCAAATCCTAATATCCGGCATAAACCTTTGGTTATTTTTATTTCAGTGGGGGTAGTTAAAGTAACAATACCATTTGTTTCATTTACGGATAATATAATATCATTATTTAGAAATATATCTACTATTTCTTGAAAACTATAATAACCATTTGTAATCTTATCTGGACGTTCACCAGTTTTTTGAATATGTTCGTTAATTAAATTATACCAACCTATAGTATAAGTAAAACTCTTCAATCCAATTCTCATATTACTATATTTGTTATCTATATATTGTTGTAAGATTATTGTTTTATCGATATCAGAAATTGTATGATACATTTTTTAAAAATAAAAAAATGACACCAAAAGAATTTAAGTATAACGATGAAGCTCTTTATCCCGGTGCCGGAGTATTTAACAAGAAATCAATCAATATTATAAAACAAAATATTATTATTTCATCGTCTGGAAAAAGTTTCAACGTAGATTTCCCAAATATATTCGAAAAATATATTTTACCACATGTAGCATCAAATGAAATAGTACAACGCTGGAATACAAATATTTTATCATTTTGGCAAAATCAACTAAATTTTGCAATATGGTGTGCCACTACAGGTTGTGGTATAGATTTAAACAATCATTTGAAGGCGGGTGGATTGACCGGATCATTATTTTTGTTTCATGTTTATTACCAAACAAGACGAATACTATTTGAATTATCTATTGCATTGCCACAAGATAAAAGTTGGAATGCATTTAGTAGTGGTTATGATCGCGGTGCATATGAAAGAATATGTAAAGAGTTTGATGTAGATCCCAATTCGGACTGGAGACAAAATGATGGTCTTGGAATTATTTATACAACAAGTCATTCCGCTTGGAAACGAACAGATTTCAGACATGATTATTCATCCCAACACGTTGTTAGTAGTACGGCAACCGATCTAGATTTATCAAAAATGACATTTGGATCAGAAGTGCCGGGTGGTAGACGTTGTGGTATTTCATCATGTGAATATTTACCACCTAAAAAAGTTCATATTGATTATATTCAACAATCGGATGATATTAAAGATGCATGGACAACATTTATTCTCGATGCATCAAATGGTTTTACGAGAGCAGGTATTGAACGGATTAATGAATCCATAAGAACTTATTGCTGGGCTATACTAAGTTCCCAATCCCAAACAAGAACAACTATACTTGGAACAGGAACAGCTTTTGATGCACAAAAACAATTCCTTGCAAATATTGAAGATGCCATTAATAGTCCTGTGGATTTACCGAGTCAAATTTCAAGATATCAAAACACATTAAAATATGCACGTAGTAAAGTTAATTATGTTTATGGAATTGGATTGTACATGTCTCCGAGTAATATGGAATTGAGAATTGGGACAATTCAAGATTATAACAATAAGATTGTGGTAGCCACCGATGATGAAGTGCTTGGAATAAATAATGGTGTGAATAATCAACCTATTCCACCAAAGCATCATGTAGAACTTATGGGAACTAAAACGAAGAAATCTCTTCCAGAACTTCCGCGACCGCAGGAATCCCCATCACACTCAGTCAAGACAAATGTTAAACATCAAGAGGTTAAAGAAGCAGAACAACATGAAGAAAACAAAACAGCATTAATAGTGGGAAGTATAGTAATGGGTATTATTTTAATATATATTCCCTAGCAGCTGCATATAACAGTCCAACAACAAGAACGACCAAAGCCAATAAATGTTCTCCAAACCAATTAACAACTTTTCCAGTTGTTGAAAATAACCAAGACACAATAGAACCAATAATGCCAGGCAATGCAGCTGCTGCTTTTCCTGCAAGATTGGCTAATAGTTTACCAAGATTGGCTAATTGTTTTTTAATCCATTCTTTTAAACCGTCTTTGTGAGGAGGTTTTGGAGAAGGAGTAGGAATAGTTCCACCTCCACCTGTAGTAGGAATAATAGCTTCAACAATAACACCAATAATCATACCAAAAGCAGTTAAAAGACTAACAATTGTAATTCCTTGTTCTCTGAATAATGTTTTAATTCTTTCAGCCAATGTGGTATCTTCTTTTAATATTTTATGTATAGTTTCTTTGATTCTATTAATCTGAGTACGTAATCTATCTCTATTAATTTCAATTACTTCAAGTCTTGCACTTCTCTCAAGCTCTAAATCTCTTATTCTACTTTTTATTCTCTTTACCTGGGTTTCATCGTTGTCGCGGATTGCTTGTTCTAATTTTTCTTCTTCTTTTGCAATGTGTTCATTTACTGCATTCAATTTTACCAAATTATTTGCAATCTCTTCTTTTACGCTAGTAATGGCTTTAAGGATACGATCCATTTCTCTCATTTCTAGATCGGTTTGTATTTCTTCATCTCTTTGAATTCCCCTGTATCGTTCATCTAGTTCATTAAAAGTAGTTTCTATTTCTTTCACTGCAGTTTCAGCTGCATTGGGTATGGCGGTCATTGGAATATTTTCAATATCGGGTAGGTTATTTTCTGTATTTTGTAATATTGCAACGGCCTCTACCGGTAGTGGTTGTTTAGTTTTATAATCGGGTAATTCCAGTAAGTTTCTAATTGTATCTGTTCCACCTTTACCAATTCTTTGTGCCAAGGTTTCCAAACTTATAAAACCACCACCTCTTTTGGATGTAATTTGAATTTCTTTATCTTCAAACTTTAAAAATAATGTTTTATTATTAGGACCAAGTTCAAAGTTTGTAGCAACTAGATCAATAATACCTGGTGGTTTCAATCCATACTTTTTTTCTATCATCTCGTAATATTTTTCAACTATATTTTTTCTAAGTTTTACCTTTTCTGCTATTCTATCATCAGGATGTAAATCCTCAATATGATCACCTTGGATTTGTATAGATCTATTAAATTCATTATCTATTTCCATAACATCTTCGCCCTCGCGGGGATTATCTCTATCATAATCATCTCCATCAAATGCGAGATTATCAAAGTCTATTCTTCCACCTTCAGCCATTTTTTATCCTTAAAAAATGTCGGCCTACGGAAACAAATTAAATCCATACAGAAAAATAAGAGAACCACGTGGTATTAGAGGTATTCGTCAAAGTGTTGTAATTACCAATAATCCTTCAACTATTGATCAAAATCAACAATTGTTGGTGAGATTTCCTAATCTAGGTACTAATGATGTTATTGTTCCAGGTACAGTTAGATTGGCATTTGAAATTGAACTAAACTCTAAAGATCCGAATGCAACTATATTTCAAAATATAGGAAGATCAATAATTAAGAAAACCACAATTAGAATAAGTGGAAATGAAGTTATGTCTATTGATGATAGTGATATTTACCATTGTTATATTGATTTATGGAGATCTCCAACTGAACGAGCAAATATGGCATACCAAGGCATCGGTAAAACCAATATGTTAAGACATAGAGTTGGTTCCAAAAATGCTTCGGCGGACAAAGAAGATAAAGCTATTGCAAAAGCATATGGAAACAGGTTTTGTATTCCACTAGATTTTGAATTATTGAATACCCATATGCCATTTTATCAAGCTGGTCTTGGTGATAGACTTGAATATGAACTTACATTCAATGATTATAACAAAGTAATTAAATCTGCAGATCCCGATTCAAGTTATTCAATCAAAAAAATTTGCTTGGAATTTGATGCCGTTTCGGATTCCGGAATCGCAAGACAAATAAGTCAACAAGTTGGTGGTAAAATGGTTGTTTTGTATGATAGAATACTTAGACATAGAAAAATAACTAAAAACAAATCTGATACACTATGGAATATTAATCTAAATGTTCCTGCTAGAAGTATGAAAGGTATTCTAATGTTGTTTGAAGATCCGGAGAGAACATCAACAGAAACTTATTACAATCCAGAAATAACAAAAGTAGAAATGACAATAGAAGGTGTACCAAATCAACTATACAGTCAAGGAATGAAAGCATACCAACAGTGGGATGAAATAAATAAATTTTTTGCTTTGAATTCAAAACAAAATAAAGAAACAAATATGGTTATAAAAGATTTATATTTCACCAATACAACATTAGAAAAATATTTAACAGACAATTATGCATTGTGGTTGGATTTACGTTCAACGGATGATAACTCTCTTCATGGTTCGGGAAGAAGAATTGAAAATGCATCAGAAGGTATAACAATACAAATAACCAAAGAAGCAGGAGATGATGAAACAATAAATGTTTATCTATTTGTTATACAAGATGCACAAATTAATTTTGAAGATGGTAGATTTAAAGAAATTAGTTATTAATAAATGGAACTACCAAAATATCCACATTGTGCAATTATATGTGGTCAAACCGGTTGTGGGAAAACTGAATTTGTTTTAGATTTACTCGAAGGTGAATATAGAAATATATTTATGTATATCATTATACTTTGTCCAACAATTCAATGGAACAAGGCCTACAAAAATCGTGAGTGGATTGATGATGTTAAAAACCCAAAAACGAAGAATATTATAATTGTAAATCCAATAATTAAGGGGGAAGAAAAAATACAAGAACTACTAAGAATGTTCTTCAAAAAATATGCCGGTTATCCGACTCTATATATTATTGATGATTGCAGTGCTACAAAAGAATTAACAAAGAAAAAAGATATGTTATCAGAGTTGGCATTTTCTGGAAGACATGCCGAACAATCCGTTTGGGTTATATCACAAAGATACAATTCGGTTTTGAAAGATTTAAGAGAACAAACAAAATGGTTATGTATATTCTACACCAAGGACAGGGATAGTTTTGAAAATTGTTTAAGAGAGAATGATGTTATTCCTACATTAGAAGAACGACAAAGAATAAAAGAAGAATTGAAAAAAATGAAACATAGTAAATTAATTTTGAAAACTGACCAACCTACCGATTATTGGGTAGTTGATTAAGTAATGCTTAAGCAATTCTAAGCAATGCTAAAGCAATGCTAAATTTACTTAAGCAATTCTAAGCAATGCTTTAGCAATTCTAAGCAATGCTTAAGCAATGCTTCTCGCTCACTTTAAGCGGTAGCTAAAGCAATGCTAAAAGCAATGCTAAATTTGCTAAAAGCAATGCTAAATTTGCTAAAAGCAATGCTAAATTTGCTAAAAGCAATGCTTAAGATATATACGGAGAAATTGTTAAAAGCAATGCTTAAGCAATGCTTTAGTAATGCTTAAAAATATACCTATAAAAATGGATGCCGAAGAATTGCTTAAGGAATGTGCTGATGATCAAAAAGCGAATGATCAGAATATTGAAACAAAACGTGAAAGATTATCAGCTATTGTTGCAGGTGGAGGATGTAAACAATATCTTGGTAAAGACTTACAAATGACAGATATTGATACAATGACGCCAGAACAAATAAATAAATTATATCGTAGGTATGAAGCCAGATTGGGAGCAAATATGACAGATACATTGGGAAATACTTTTATTAATTTATATGTTATGGGAATATCAAAATATTTTAATACTGCCAACCCATCAAAACTAAAACAAGATTTGGAAGATGATCCATTTATCCATCATGCTTTGACTAATGCATGTTGTGAATTGTATTATAGATATGGAATGTATCTTGCACCTTTTACAACTATGATAACAACAGTAAAACATATAGTCTCTGGACCCGAGGAGAAATCCAAAGACGAAGAAAAAAGTGAAAATATTACTATATAAAAAGATGAGTGAAAATATTACGAGTGAAGTCAAAACTAAAAATCCAAAAAGAGTATTAGCTGGTAAAAAAGGTGCTGAAGCAAAAAAATTAAAAGCTGAATTAAAAATAAAAGAAGTTGAATCAATGAAGAAAGTAAAAGGGAGGGAATCCCCCCAAGAAGGAAGCCCGATAACAAAAGATGAAATTCAACGTACAAATATATTGGAAAGTTTCAAGAATAAAAATTATATACCTTTATATCTAATTGGAGTTGTCGTATTGGGAATATATATATATAAATCCAAACAACAACCAGCCATACAACGACAACCTGATAAGAAAGAAATTGATAAAAAAAAAGAAATCGATCCATTTGAATTTAACTAAATTTATTATATAAAAAATGACTTCACAAATAGACGGAAAACAAATAGCAAACATGTTATATCATTCGGGGGTGTTAAGTATTTTAACGGTTGGGTATTCGGAACTAGGTAGAAAAATATTAAGAAAACCACCTCCAAAAGTAGATTTTAATATGGCAGATATTGGAATGTTAACTGTTGATATATTACTAGCAATATCAACAAGAGATATGTTGGTTAAACAAGGTATTATTCCAGCTGATATTATGAAATAATCCTATAAAAATGGCAAGCGCAGTAGCAATGATGGTTGGTGGAGCAGTTGTGAATGCGTTAGCCTTTTCTGGTAGTAATTATTTATTTTCACATATGGGAAGAAATAGTGATGAAGAGAGAAAAAGACATAATAAGGCAATGGAACAATTGGAAGAAGCCCAGATTGAATGGAATGAAAAAAGAACACAAAGAATAGATTTTATTAACGAACAACTGAAAAAGGAACATCACGCAATGAATGAATTTGATAACGCCGATGAAGCAATGAAGAATTATTATTATATTACCGGTAAACAATTACCAGATTTACCTCCGAAACCTACATTAAGTGATTTTTATAATCCATCGGAAGACCAGAAGAATAGAGAGATTGCATTTATTGTTGGTGGCATGGCATTAACTGGATTTATTACATGGAAGTTGTCCATATGGTGAAGTATCTATTCCGTTGTCATGTATATATCTTTTATCATCGAATGGTGTTGTACTTTTTTTATTAACTTCATTGATGTACATATTATGTTTATCGGAGTTTAATGTATATATTTTATTCATCTTAGTTTCATTATTAAATAGAGAATCTTTGTAATCATTGAATTTTATATCTTTTTTAATTGTAGTTTTTCCAATTCCTTTTAATTTCTTTTCTTCTTTTATATTTTGATTATGATCTAAATATGTAAAAGAATATGCTTTACTTCTTAAGTAAACTATTTCATTCATAATTTTTCCGTTTAATTCATCTTTAAATTTCCCAATTACTTTTTTATTTTTTTCAGAATATAAGGGATGATCTTTGGGATATTCAGATGTATCTAAACAATCTTTTATATTTTTCATATCATCATAAATATCTTTTGTTTTAACTGATATGAAAACGCTGTCCGTATTTTTTACGATTAAAGGAAATCCACAATTAAAATTTCCAGTTTCGGTAGATAAATCATAAACCATCCCTTTTTGTTTTCCCAATGGTATTATCTTTTTTACTTTAGCGACTTGTTCTTTTTGAGTTATGTTTAAGTTAAATATATTAGGTTTATCTTCCCTTGTATTAATATTAGTATTATAACCTAGAGATGTTATAAGACGATTCAAACATGAAAATGTAACTTTATTTTTTTGTGAAAAACTAAATTGACAATCCCTTCCCTTCTTGTAACCATCACCTTGGTAAAATCCTCTGAAGAAAAATAATCTGTAATTGTAATCTTCATTAAGAATTTCACATGGAATATATTTTTCCCTTTCATCGCTATAAAATCTTTTAAATTCTTCTGCCATTTCTTTGTAACTTCCTCTCCCATTCGGAATAATTCTATATACACGGGACGATTCCATACAATCATATATTTTAAAATCGGTTGGATAAATTTCTCTACACCATTCTAAACATTTATCTAAAAGTTCCAAATCTTGATTATTTAAATTCCAAGAATATTTTATTCCACGTTCGTATTCATAAATTCCACTACTTCCATCTGCTAAAAAGAAACCTTCAATGAAAGCTTGTTTCTCTTCCAAAGTTTTTGGTTCTAATTTTAAGAAATCTTTTTTTAGAGGTGGGTTTAAATTTTCTTTGGGGAAGGGGGAAAATAAAAGATTTGTATTCAATGTTAAATCTTTGGGTTTAATAATTTCCCCATTATCTTTAATTAAAGAATGATCTTCAGTTACATCAACAAATCCCAATGGTGTGACAACCCTAAATATTTCTTTATTCGTTTCATGTTTAATTACAGTTTTTATTTTAGAAAATCCCCTACTTGTCCAAACTTCAATACCATCATTTGGTTTATGATAAAATTTACCATTTGAATATTCATATTCATCGGCAATATTTTCTATCTTATCAATATATACTTTACCTTTATATCTTAGTATTAATGGTGTATCTCCTAAAACTGAATCGGAAGCAACAAGTTTATTCCTTGGCCACAATTCATTTACAACATTATAGTAAAATTGATACATTAATTGTTTAGAATAATCCAATATAGCCTGTCCCAAATAAATAGGTTTATTAAATTTAACGGATGTAATATTATTAATTATGGCAACCAAATTATCATTAAATATTATTGAGTCTTTAAAATTTGGTTTGTTTATATATTTTTTTACTTCTTCTCTATTGGAAGATAATATAATCTCACATCTTCCTCTAATATTTTCTAATGTCTTTCCATAGAAACTATTATTCATAAGCTTCCATAAATCCTTTTCAAAAGCAGATTTTGATTTTGTTCTCTGCTCGGTATTAAAATTAATATACTTTGCTAACCAATTTGATTCTTCAAAAGAAATAGTTCTATATACTTTATAACTTTTTTACCAAGTTTAATATAATCTTTTAAAATACTATGATGAACAATATATTTCTTTTTATCATATAATGTTAAGAATAGTTTTTCTTCTTTACTTACAGGTTTATTTTCCTTTTCTAATAATTCTAACTGATACGATGAAAGTTCTTCCTTGGTTACTTTTATCTTTTCCGGCGCCAATGGATATCTAATTGTTTTCTTTTTACATTCGTCGGTATATTCCAAATCGCATTCAATTATACAACCTCTACCTTTTGGGATATCCAAGTAGTAGTTTGGATTCTCTTCCCATTTGAAATCTTTAGTTGGTAAAGGTTGAGACATCGCCCAACCATAAAGATTATTAGCGTCAAGATATAACATAAATTTTTCTTCAAGAAAATCATTTAAATCACCACCGTTCTTCAATATTTCCAAACATTCTTTCATTTCATTTTCATCCAATATTCTATTTCCATCACCATAGTAGTTGGGTGTATATTTATTAAAAGCTTTTACATGTCGTGGTCCCAAAACACCAGAAAATCCCCCTCTTATTCCTTTTTCAAACATTAGTAACATATCATAATCTGTTAATAATTTTAATTCAACTCCTGTATATTTTAAACCACATTGCCATGTAAGTCCTGGGGCTGAATAACAATAACATGGTTCTATTTCATGATGTTGTAAGAAGAAGTTTCTAAATTTCTCAAATGCATCCGCCAATATCAACACATCAGTTTTTAAATATAGCTCATGGTAATCTTGTAGAGTTTTACATTTAAATATTTTCCATACATCTTGTGCGTGTTCATATTCTTTTTCTGTAATTGTTTTTTGTGTAAGTGTTGAATAAAATTCTTTAATATCTGGTAATTTAGTTTCTTTTAATCTTTCGATAGAATCTACATATTCATATGGATAAAAGCCCTTTCGTTTTAATAAAGCAAGCTCTTCGTGTTTGCATGTTGGATATTCACTTTCTAAAATAGGAAAATTATCAATTGATTTAGCAATGTCTGATAGACCTTTCGACATAAATCTATAAGAATCTAGAAATCTTAATTTTTTATAATATGATCCATATTCTATAGAAATATATTTTTCTGAGTTTTTAGAAAGAAGTTTTACTTTATTATATTCATCTTCGTATTTCATCAATTCTTCAATTATAAAGTGGAAATCATAATTAGAACCATTGTGAAAAAATACAGGAATTAATTTTGTTGCTTTACCTTCTTTGGTATTACAAGATTGGCATGCTGCACCTCGATATTTTCCAGTATAATGACAATGTTCTCTTATTTTCGTTCGTGACTGGGGGGTTTCTCCAATTTGCATTTCGGAGGATATGTCTATATTATATCCTTCATCCATTATTTTTTCTGTAAATATTATATCATTTCCTGTTTTTTCTTTTACAGCTTTTGAACATCCTTTCAACAATTCTTCTATATCTCTTTCATTTTTATAAATCATCAAACCATCGAACACCAATGCACCAACTTCAACACCTTGTTCTATTAGATAATCAAACGCTGCCATCAATGATTTGTTTTCCATATCACATAACAATAGATTAATTGCGGAACCTTTAATATTATAATCTGACCCTCTTTCTTTTTTTTGTTTGGTTGCAAGTTCAACTAAAGATGGATTAAATTCACAAACTTTATCTATTATATCTCTCATCCCTTTGTAATAATCAACAAACCAATCGGGGTATTTACAATTCATATTTATTTCTCTTCCATTGAGAATAGCTAATAAATCTTTTTTTGAATCTTCTCTGGATAAATTTTTCAATCTACCATATTGAACTAATAATTCTTCTCTATTATTGATATAATAATCTAGTGCACCACATTTAATATTATTTTTATGACAATAAGATGATAGTAAAGTAGGGTGGGCATTCTTCATGTCAATATCAATCATATTATCTTTACATAGTGTATGTCTAATTCTTCTACTCATATTTTGTAATCCTATTTTTTCATTAGTCCAATATCTTCCAAATTTATTACGTTGGTGATAAGACATAATACATTCTCCAAATTCATTAGTTTTATCTAGATAATCTTTTAATAATTGTAATTGTGAATCATGATCCATTTGATTTCCTTTAATATATCTACTTCCCAAATTAAATTTATCTGGATTATCAACAATATATTTGAGTTTAGGTTTATCTATTTTTTCTCGTAATCTTATATGTCTTTCATTCACAGATTTAAACTTCTTCACATTTATTTTTTTATGTTTTCTTATTTCCAACTCGGGAGATTCGGAAAACTCAACTCCACATATATAACAATTGATTGCTTCTTGAAATTCTTTTTCTTCATATGTATTCAATTTTGGTTTTTTCTGTTCGTTAAGGTATATATTATAATTTATTTCTTTGAATATCTTCATTACTTTTTCCATATATTTTTTTTTCACATCATCACCAACATAAGAAAAGTATTGCGATTTATATATTTGTGGACAATCAGATTTAACATATATTCCATAACTATTTATTTCTTGTTTAGATATTGGATTTATATAAGATTCACTAGGATTTGGTTGAGATGTTTTCATTGGAATATTGTTTGATTCAAAATCACAATAGATAACAAATGGTAATTTATTTTTAAAATGATAATTTTTAAATTTAAGAATACTCTTCTCCGGTTTTACCATTATGGTTTTACAATATTCATTATCATAACATATTTCTTTATGTTTTATTAGTTTTTCTTCTCTTTGAAATCCTTGTAAACAATTCCTACATGTAAATGATTTATGTTTATTCTTATCATACGTAAAACTATCTAAATCTTTAATTAAACAATAATGAGTATTTCCATTACTTTCAATATATAAAAGATCAATTATTATAGACTCCCTCCGGTCGTTATTTTCACTTTCTATATTTGAAACATGAACTGGATATAAAGATTGTTTATTTTTTTGATTCTCTAATGCAAATACATTAATACTTAGATTATTTTGTTTTTCCACTTTTGGGATATCTTTTATTTTAACAGGGTATTCAATTCCTTTCATATTAATTTTATTTTCATATTCTTTATATTTAGTTACTCTATATTTATGCTCAGAAGTGGGGTATAGTTTGGCCAATACGGACCAAAGAAAACATTTATTATCATTTGTATTTTTCACATTAATAATATTACTCGATTTAAATTGAAGTGGAATATAAGATGAAGCTTTCTGACTACCATATTTATATTGTTTTACTTTTACACTTTTAATATTTCTAAAAACAAAACCACTTCCTCTTTCTTGAAATTTATCTACCCAAGCTTCAAATTTATCTATTAGACTTTCATAAAATTTGGATAAATTATTTTGTGATAGGATAACTTGAGCAGGATGAGAGTAATGACTTTCTATTATATTGAATGACATAGGAGTTGAAAATTCACTTGTTATTGTTATTTTTATTTTCAAAGGAAATCGATTAATAACTATTTTATCTTTTAATAAGTTTATATATTTAGTTATATCATATTCATCTATATCATCAATATCTATTTCAGTGATAAGGTCTTTAAATGATTTGGGGTTTTGATGTCTCGGATTTTCCCTCGCCATTTTTCTAGGATCAAATTTAATCACCCCTTTTTGATCCATTTTTTTATATTATAAATTCGATAACCCCCTCCTTTTTCTTAGGAACCATTTTCAATCACCCCTTTTCTCTTCGCGTAATATTTTTTATTGTACTCTTTCCGCTTGGTAGGATTTCTCTCGAAAAACTCCTTATATGCTTGCTGGTATTTTTCTTTATTATTTATATAATGCGCGTACCTTATAGGATGTTCGCATACTTTACATTTACATCTACAACCATCTCCCCATCTTGAATCTTTTCTAAACATTTTCTTTTCTTTTCTTACGAAACAATAATTACAAACTTTAGTTCCGTCCATTTTTAAAGAAAAAAAATTAACCCCTAAAAAATGGAGCAACCAAATCGAGAGGTCGGAAAAATATATTGTTTACGTTGTAAAAAACATACTGAAAATAATTCTGTGGAGCAAGTAACAACAACCAATAATAGACAAATGTTAAAAGCTAAATGTTCTGAGTGTGGATCTAAAAAAAATAGATTTATAGGTGGTCTGACAAATAAATTAGCAGATGAATTACATCATAGAGTTGTAAAATCTTTTCCTAAAAGACGTGTTCATGTTCATTCAATAGATCAAACATGGGCAGTTGATTTGGTAGATATGCAACAATATTCAAAACAAAATAAACACTATAAATATTTATTAGCAGTTATAGATGTTTTTAGTAAATATGGTTGGTTGATTCCTTTAAAAAATAAAACAGGAGCAACAGTAAGTGAAGCATTTGAAACATTATTTAAAGAAAGAAAACCAATGTATATTTGGTCGGATAAAGGATCAGAATTTTACAATCGACAAGTAAAAGAATTATTAAAAGATAATAACATAAAATTATATTCAACTGAGAATGAAGAAAAATCAAGTGTTGTAGAACGTTGGATAGGAACAATGAAACAACATATGTTTAAATATTTTACTGCTCATGAAACTACTAAATATTATGATGTATTAGATGAATTAGTTAATAATTATAATAATACAGTTCATTCTTCAATTAAAATGACACCTGTTGAAGCAAGTAAATTAGAAAATAAATCAACTGTGTATGAAAATTTATATCCAGAAGAAGAAAATGAAACTAAACAACCTAAATTTAAAGTTGGAGATAGAGCGAGAATATCAAAAAAGAAAGATAAATTTGAAAAAGGTTATACCACTCGTTGGAGAACAGAAATATTTGTAATAGATGAAATTTTAAATACTAATCCTGTTACTTATAAAATAAAAGATTTAAAAGGTGAAGAAATTAAAGGTAGTTTTTACGAACAAGAATTACAGATTACGGAGTTTTGATTTTTACTTATAAAAAATGAGTATTTTTGGAATCAAGAAACAGAAACGAAAAGAAGATATTGAAAACTTATTGAATAAAATAAAACCAACAGCCGACCTTGAATCAAGAATAACAAAATTTCAACAAGATGTTCACATTAACAGAAGTGGAATGATGGATCAAATAAATATACAAAATGATCGCTTTGAGAGATTTAGAAAACTTACAATAAATAATAATTCGATGCTAAACATTATTGAACAGATGCGAAAAAAAAATTTTTTAATTACAATAACTGCAGAATCAAAAGGTGCAATCTTAAAGAATGAAATTTTCTCTCAGGGGAATGGATGTAAAACTAATTCTGTTGGTTATGTCATGATTCGTCGGGGTCGAATATTAGGAATGGGTCTTTCAAGTAAATGGAATGTTGGTGAAGTTAAAGTAGGTGTGTCTATAAATGGAAAAATATTGGAAGGTTGTGAAATTACACTTCATTCAACTACAAGAAAACATGATAATTTCCAACCACCATTTGAAGTTGATACTTCGGATGTTATTAACTTCATTTGCTTGCAGGGGAATGCAACAACAGAATGTACCGTGGCGTCACTGTTGATTGAATTATATTAAAATGCTCACTCATATAATTTTTCATTCCCCATTTCGTTGAACAAATTCCGACTAATTCCACAACACATTTATTTTTTCATTTTACCAACCCCCGTACCCCCCCTCTACTATACCCCAAACACTTCATTTTTATTTTTCCCTTTTCCCTATGCCCCTTTTCCTCGCTGAACAAATTCCGACTAATATTATATTTATTATTTTTATATTACATACATTCTCACATATATATTTTTTACATTTCCAAATATATTTATTTTACAGTACATTCGTATGTATATATTTTTTACATTTCCAAATATATTTTTTTTACAGTACATTCGTATGTATATATTTTTTACATTTCCAAATATATCTTTTTAAAACGAATATGGTTAGTAGTATAGGGTTTGAGCGTGTCTAGGAAGGTTTGAGCGAGCGAAGCGAGTGAAAACCGTCACCCCCCCGGGGTGGCCTAGACACGCTCAAACCCTATACTACTATTGTATCATAATCTATTTTTAATATCCTAAAGTTCTATGAGTCATAAACACTATTGAATAAATATTTATGACAACTAATTGAGAAAATATTGGATCTTAAAGGATGGTGGTGACAGAAGTAGACTTGAGCATTTTTGTCATGAAATTGAACAAATGCCCTCATCAAAGAAGCGAGAATTGGACGAAGAATGGCTAGAAGGCACAAATGCTGATGCAACAGCTGTATGTGTGACAGACTTTTACAAATATATCTAATAATTTAATTATAGTAATATTATAATTATTAAATTTCTTGTATATTTCTTCTACTAATTGCATTATCATAAGAATAATTAGAATTAAATGTAAAGTACGGCATGTATAGCGAGGCACAAAAATGTCTGGGCAAAACTCTAAATTTTCTAAATCTGCAAGTCTAACATTAATGCAAATGTAAGAAGTAAAAGCAGTAAAAAACAAAGGACTGTAACTTCAGGAATCTCATAGAAAGGATTTTATGATCAAAATGCCATGTATTAATTTAAATTACAGCTTGCTGCGGCAGCTGCTGCAGCTGAAAAACACAAACTAAACCCTGAAAGGAAAAAGAAAAGACATAAACGTAAGTTTGTATATTTTATTTATTTTTATATTGAAAATAATTTCCTATGCACATTTTTATTTCTTTAAACTAATTGTACGTCTTCCTAATCCATTGATGTTGAATCAAACCAACAGTCCAGCAAATATTTACAATCATCATTTCAGGCCATAGGCATCGTTCACAACAAAATTCTCCAATTCCACGAAATTCCATTGAGAAGGATAACACCATACGTTCCCGTTCTATGACACCAGAAAGAAATGGCTCCATTATACACCAAAGAGGAAAAACAGGGGGTAAAAAAGCTGTAAATGGAGTACGAAGACTACAGCTAGAAAACACAGATGGAAGGCGGTCAAGAAACCTCAGCACTTGTAGTACAGCCACGACAGATATGTCCAGTGTTGCTACGAACATGTCTTATGAGGACTATAATATTTCCGAATCAGACACAGATGATAACAATGTAGAAGATTACACTTTGCCAAGGCCTGCGAGTCCAGATTTTATACCCAATGAAGACCTAGAGGCTCAAGAGATGCAAGAAAATATGTCATTTTATGAACAAAGTCTCCTTTTCTATAAACAATATGAGGAGGGATCTTATATCCCTGAAAAGACTGAAATTGATGGGAGATACTTGAAGGAAGGTCTCGTTTTTAATAAATCATTCTTGCATCAGTTTCAAGATGATAAACATCCAGACATTCTGGATAGAGACGCATTCTATAAAGATTTTCTCAGTGAAGATGAACTGCGCAAAAAAATGCTGCAAAATCCTAAGAAGTATGTAAGATGCGTGATACAGATAGAAAGTGCGCATGATGCCATCTGCTTTCCAGTTGATTCTAATGTTAATTTCAATGTCATTGAAATATCTGGAAGATCGAAAATTGGACAAGCATTCAATGAAGATGAAGTTGTTGTAGAAATTCTTGACCAAGGGGATACAAAGGATAAAAGATTTGGCAAAGTTATTGGTGTTTTGAAAAGGCATCGCCATTCTGGTACAGATCATCCAGTTTTTCTCTGCACTTTAGACGTAATGGAAAGTCATCTAGTCCGTCCATTATGCAAAACGGTTCCAAAGATTCATATTCTAGACAGAGAAGTTAAGCAAAAATTCAAGACTAAAAAACGCATGAGGTACAAAATTGTTGCTTATGAGTATGATGAGGCATCACAAACACTAGACAACCCAAAGATTCTGTACATCAATCCAGCAAAATTAAGATTATACATATTTTTAGTGGTTGTCATCAAATGGGGTTTACGTCACATTTACCCAAGAGGTGCAGTCATCAAGGTACTCAACTGTGGAACAAGTCTATCAACAGGTTTGTCCATTCTTAACTTGCAGCATGAAGTTCCTTCGCTTTATCAGAAACAGACTGTGGAACATGTTTCAAGCATTTTGAGTAGAACAAGAAATGGTCTTCCATCTGAATATTTTCAAGGCAGAACAGATCTTAGAACACTGAATACATTCACAATTGACCCACCGAATTCAGAAGATCTTGATGATGCTTTGAGTATTGAACATATTGAAGGTGGATATAAAGTTGGTGTCCACATCGCAGATGTTTCTACCTTTATCTCAAAGGATTCACCCTCTGACTTAGAAGCGAAAACTAGGGCGACAACATTCTATCCAGGCATTCGAAATCCAAGACATATGCTTGCTGAGTCACTTAGTGCAAACCAACTGAGCTTACTCCCAAGCAAATGCCGATTGACAATATCGGTGTTCTTTCATTTAAATACAAATGGTAAACTTATGCAAATGGAAGGTGATAATGTTTCAATAAAGAAGACATTTATTGTGTCCAAGAGACAACTCACATATGATCAAGCCCAGCAAATGATTCTATCTGAATCAAATGAGAATGATGACCAAGTTGTTAAAGATGTCCAAAGTCTCTTCCGTCTGGCACATCGAATTAGGAAAAATAGGCTCGGAAATGCCATGTTTGCTATGAGCTCTGACTGGGAAGAATCAGATGAGACAGAAGGTGAGTCCAAAGAAGCTCATTATTTGATTGAGGAGTTCATGATACTTGCAAACAAAAAAGTAGCAGACAAACTGCTGCGTGTGTATAAGGACATCGTTCCAATTCGATGCCAACCACCTCCATCCCAAGAGAATTTAGAGGGCTTTTTGAAAAAGAACAATGATTATATAGATATTCTTGTTCATTTTCAAGACAAACAAATTGGTTCAACTAAACGTAATTTTGACGCTTGTCTTTCCGAAAGATCTTCAAAGTCAGTTGTAGTCTCCAGGTCTGTATGGGACACCATCAAGTCAAAGCCAAACCAGGCGTCTAAATATTTTCGGCAAGATGATATTCATCCCATTCAAGTAGCAGTTTACCAGCACTGGTTATCAATACAAGAACGTGCTGGTTACCGATGTTCTGGTAGTCTTGTTGGATCTGAGGATGGAAGGCACTACAGTTTAAATATGTTCCCCTACACCCACTTCACATCACCCATCAGACGTTACAATGACCTTATTGTTCATCGTCTTATACATTCTGCTATAGAACGTCGACCGTCACCATATACGAAAGAAGAAATAGCCTCTATTTGCATCCATTCAAATTCTGCCATGAAACGAGCTAAAGCCTTTGAAAGAAATTGTAGATCTCTTCAACAAGCTGTTGATTTCAAAACTAACCCGAAAATGATGACATGCTCTGTTGATGAAGTAACTGACAAGGGAATAACATTATGTTCTCCACAATTAAAGTATGTGGCGAAAGGGGACCGTGAAATTACATTCAACTTGCTAGATATGGCATCAAAGCCAGAAGTCTTTGAAGACACTGACACAAACTGGTCCAAGGTAAAAGCTACCTGGAGGAAAAGACTATATGATTTTCACCATAAACCCAATTACCCCCAAGACAAAGGACAAGAATTAAAACTTAATCCCAATAAAGGGAATGTCTTTATTCCATTGCATGAATGGGCTAGATTGGTCAAATGTGCTGTTGAAGGACGTGAACGTGATTTAGCACGAGGAATCAGTAATACGACGGTGAAATGTTGTGCTTCAGAACTTGATGATGTCAGTACGGAGTGTTTGGATCCACTTCTAATACAACCTAATACAAAATTTTCAATGGTTTACGCACGTGGCCATACTGTTCAAGTTCAAATGTCAGCTGTAACTGACCGAGGTGTTATTGCACCCAAGCCAATGTTGTACAGCATGACAAATAATTTGAAATTCTGTTTGCAACATACTGCAGATCCAGTTGGTTGCTTGACACACTATGCAACAAGTCCAACATGTGATCAGTATGCATCTGATAAACAGTATTTGCAAAGATGGTTGCCATTGATTTCCATGGAGGCAGCAGTAGGAGTCATTCGAAATGAGGAAAATTGTTGTATTAACAATGTTCAAATAAAATTTCCTTCTGAAAGGAGAGGCAAATTTGCTTTGGGTATGACTGAATGTGAAATAAGAAATATAGAATTTTCAGGCACAACCTCAGATGATGATGACGATGATGATGAAGATACTGGTTCTTCATATGATTGGCTATGCCTGAAGACATCTGTTCCTGGCAGTGAAAAACATTTTAAAAAACAAAATGTTGAAAAATCACTCAATCCATTATGGGTTGGTCATGCAGGAATCATAAAGGTTAAGAAGAAGAAGGATGACAAGTATACATCAGGAAAAATCACAGTTTCTTTTGAATTGCATGAATCAGCCACTACTCCTGTACCAAATTCCTCAGATCAGAAATTCAGTGTAGAAATCCTCCGAAAGTCAGAAGTTGACAGGTAATATTGATGTAATAGCTTTTTATTTGTTTACACATCGAAATATGTAACTATGTATTAAAATGATAAGCTGAATCTGACATCATCATATTTTATCTGATTTTGACACGCTAATCTGTAATATTGTTTTATTTTTTACAATTTCTGCTAATTTTTGCCATTTACCTCAGTATTGTAATATTTAATCAATGTTCAATCCATTTGTTTAATTTTAAGTTAATTTTTTGGACAAGACATCTTTGATTCAAAGTGTGCCTAACATTATTTGAGTTTTGAACAGTGTTTTAGGTAATATATTGTGTAATTTATTATTTGTTGCTCAATCTTAATACTTTCAACTTCTCTTTGTAGACGCACAGAGAGCTACATTAAGACTCTTCCATCCATGACAGATTCATTGGCTTGTAAGATAGCTCTCAACAAACCAATACCTGAACTAGGTATGTATATTTTATGCGCTGTTACTTTATCTGTTGATATTAAGATGTTACAGTATACATCATACAGGCAGTAATCTAGCTATTACAAATAAGCATAAAAGAATCTCTATGGCTCAACATTTATTCAAATGCAGTTTTAAAAAATTTAAATACATTATGTTCTGATTTATTAATTTGATTATTACTTCTACATACGCCGGAAAAATGGATATAAATTTTGTTTGACTATAGGGCATATTTCAAGTAGATTTTTATCTACAATAAGGCTGCATGTATTATAATTTTTCATGCATACATCTGATTTCTTGTTGAAAACAATATCATTATTAAGTAAGTATTTCATGAAGTTTTATGATACAAACAATTATTTACTGCTAAAGTTATCATTATTGAAGATAAAAGATACAAGCATACAGCATCTTTAATTGAGAGAGATTTGACATATGAAGCATCTGAAGATGATCCTGATCGAAAACCATTACCACCTAACAACGAGAAACAACAGGATGCAATCAACAAAGCATTGGAATCTCGATTCTCACTAATCCAGGGACCCCCAGGTATGTGTCCTTAATGAAAAAATTCTGAAATGAGACAAGTGTCAGTAATCAATATACGGAAATACCTCAATATTAAGACGGTTTATGATACAGAATAAATTAGATTTAATACTAAGGTAATAATTTTTATCAGGCCACGAACATGTTGCAGTGGTTGGTGCATTGGACTTGTAACCCTTCTATGAAAATTTAACAAAATTTTCGATTTCCCTCCATCTGTGGAGAAGTTGCCAGCTCTTTGTGGAAGGGTAAGTTAGTAATGGTTAGTATACAGTCCAAGAAAAATGGATAGCTGAAAAATTGTTTAGAAACAGTGTTCACTGTTCAACTCGTCTTTATCAAGGTGAAATATAGGGGATAATCTGTGACAACTGTTTTTAGATTGACCTATTGCTTCCAAACTTGGTACGCAGCTAATTATCATGGAGAGCTTGGAATTGGATTGTACTTGGGGGTTCTATGTTTAAGATCACTATTGCTAAAAACAAAATACAATGCCCACTCTCTCTCTCTTTAAACTGTTGACTGTTGGTTTGGTTCTTTGATTATTGATTATTGTAGCATGAATTGATTTCCGATATATTTATAGTTAGAATTAGTTCTTATTTCTTTTCCATGAATTTCAGGCACTGGAAAAACTTACACTGGAATCAAACTTGTTTACTTGTTTGATCAAATCAATAAAATACGTCACAAAGAGGGAGGTCCCAGCAAACAGGTTCTTTTCTGTGGGCCATCCAATAAGTCGGTGGATTTAGTGGCAGGTATTGTGTATTTATTGTATTTTGTTGATAGTGATTCAATTGTGAGTGGCTATTGTACTTGATGAACAATTCTGTACACATGCACAAGTAGAAAATGTATCTTTGAATTATGCATTTATCTCGCTTAACAATTCTGATAAAACTGATTGGAGTAATTTTAATGCCAAAACTGAAAGTATAAAATTTTGTATGGCATTGTACAAAATTGAGTGTTCTTTTTGTATTTCAGAATGGATGTATTACCGCATGGGAAAGTTTCGTCCAAAGTTTGTTCGTGTGTATGGTAGATCAATTGAAGCCCAAGATTTTCCAATACCTGGACGTACCTTTCTTTCCAAAAAGAGTACGAAAAGTTTAAAAACGAACCAAATTTTGTACCCTGTAGCTCTTCATCACCTGATACGTCAGAAAGGAAAGAAGTATGCTGAGGAAATAAAGATGTATGACAAATTGTTTAAAGCAAACAACTATGAACCAATGCCTGAAAAGGTTAAAACGTATGTACATCTGATCAGGGAAGCCTCTATAGATGAAATCAGAAACCATGACGTCATATTATGTACTACTGCAGTTGGTTCTAATCCAAAAGTTCTGGAAGCTACTAACGTACAACAGGTATGCATATATATATATCATAACATGGACTGTTCACAAAATAAATGCGCGATCTTTTAGTGAAAAAATGATTTTATACTACACACATATGGTATAATTGAATTAATTTTTACCTTAAATAATTCATTTAAAATGAAGTTAGACAAGGGGCTTTTAACTCCCATCCTTTTGCCTTTTGCCCTTTTGCTTTTAAGTAACTTCATCATTAATGGGCCTAAATTTAAATGTCATGATATACTTTTGGCAGGTAATTGTTGATGAAGCAGGTATGTGCCCTGAACCTCAGTGTTTGGTTCCTATTATTGCCACAAAACCAGAGCAGGTGGTCTTAATTGGGGATCATAAACAATTACGACCAATCATTATGAGTAAGGAGGCTGCTTTGCTGGGCCTTGAGACATCACTGTTTGAGAGATACGCTTTATCAAAAAATGTTGCGTTTACAAGGTTGGAAGAACAATATCGTATGGTTAGTATTCGTGATTTTTATAACAAACTTCTTTAGCAAGTTACAAAATGTTTACATATGTACATGTATAACAAACTTCTTTAGCATGTTACAAAATGTTTACATATGTACATGTACAATTTTTGAGATGCTACAGGAATTTGAATGGTATGACCAAAATTTCATAGTTGCAACTTAATTGGCAGCCTAATGTACTAAAATTTCCGCCCCATTCCATTCTCTTGATAGAATGTTTTTCTCTGATCCTCTGAAAAAATACCTTCCCTGAATTTGTTGCAAATGTGCCACATATCAGAAAATTTTACATGGAAAACTAAATAAGCAATATTGAAAATTGTACAAAAGTGTATGTGCCCTTTAAGAGTATTTCATTCTTTTCAACACATAAATTATTCAGTATTGTAGGAAACACTTTCATTGTTATATTATTTCCACTAAAAGTATTAAAAGATCACTTATTTAAGATTTCATCATCTGAGTGTTGTTAAATTACTGTTAGTATACCACCAATTTAAATGATCTGGAATCTTCATCAATCTTTTTGTACATCTTAATTTGTTTAACAGAATCCACAAATATGTAGATTTCCATCAAAACAATTCTATGATGGTCGTCTTCTAACCAGAAATGGCCCATGGTGCGGGCAACAAATGAATATTTGGCCGCGATGTAGTAGCGCAAATGATCGAAGAATAACTGTTACGTATCCACATGTTCTTGTCCATGTAGAAGGGGAGGAAAAAGTTCTTACAGTTTCAACTGAAGATGGAAATGAACAATCAAGGAGCAACTTAGCTGAAATTGAACATGTGGTAAATTAATGATAAATATATATAAAATACTTATAACACAGAAAAGCAAACAAATTATCATACTTTTGCAGATATTTACTGCACATATGACCTAAAACTTGTTGCTAAACAGTAATATTGCTTTTTTTACAAACAAAGGATGCTTAAGTATTACATTCAGAAAAGCACTATCTTAGTATGTCCAAGAAACTGCACTGTGAACTCATAGTTTTGTATTTGTTCTTCTTATAGATAAAAGTCTACAAGTTTATTGCAACAGAAGCCAGTGGTGGGTCGATACAGGTTCTTTCTCAGTATAATGCTCAATGTGCAGAGATGAAAAGAAAACTAATTGAGGAAGGATTCCCCGACGTAAATGTGAGCACCGTTGTTTCCAGTCAAGGTAAGCTTTACTTCTCTTATTAAATGTGCAATATACATCCGTCAACAAAGACTATTTGTGTATTACCATGTGTTCTTTGATCATAAATAGCAGCTCGTTTAGAATGAAGACTTTATTAGTACATTCGTTAAAAATGAAGATACTAAGAATATATATTAAAAAGTAAGCTACACGCACACCAGTGTTTGTTAAATGTTCTATTCCTACGAATTTACATTAAAGCAAGCTAAACTACTTAAATATTTTAAAACATGTTTAGCCTATGAATATGTATTTCATATTTATGAATATTCATCGAAGCATGCCAGGCGTAAGAATTGCAAGTTACTTACAAATTAATGTTACTCATATTAAAAACACAGATATGCAAACTTACTATTCTTACTACATGTATAGTATACTAGTATGTCATGGCTTATTATAATTTCACATAATGTTAATTTAAATTTTCAGGTGGAGAATGGGACTATGTAATATTCAGCACAGTCCGCTCTCTTCCTGACTACAAAATTGAAAACAATCCAACACTTGGATGGTGCAAACACAATCTTGGGTTCATTACTGACGCGAACCAAGTGAATGTGGCTTTGACAAGAGCTAGAAAAGGCCTTGTAATCATAGGTAACTATAGTTACTTGTGTTCTGTGTTACTTGTGTTCTGTCTAGTATTATTATTCGCAATATGTTCAATATACATGTATTTCATTGATGAATGGTTTGGTTATTTGCATACAGAAATCTATAAAAAAAAATGAAATTTTATTGTCTTTTCTTTAAATTTTAGGCAACAAGAACTTGTTAGTTTGTGACCATGTTTGGAGAAAGCTGATCAGTTATTATGAAAATAATGGCTGCATCAAATCTGTTGATGAATTTCCACCCAAGATTACAAGTACCAGACTCCAAAGAATGGAAAGGAACATTATGGAAAGTGAAAGAAGGTACGGGGATTCAAGGTTCAGGAAGGGGACAGCCACATCCTATGAAGGCAATCCAGATGAAGATGAATGGGAGACCCCTTACCCCAGACGTCGTCGAGGAGGTTTCCATCAAGCAAGACCTGAATACTGAATACTATAGAAGTATCAGGATAGTTCCAATGTTTTTATACATAGACAATGGAACATTTTATGTATTGATGATATACTGTGAAAGTTCATTAATTGTTGGTTAATGTTAATCACATCAATCAGGTGATTTTATATATGTGTGCCATATCTCATTAAATCCATTGTGAAAAATTCATTTTGATACATTGTATGTGTTAATTGATTTTTTAATTCTACATGTCCCAACTCTGATTTTGAACATTTTCACTTTGGTATATTGTAATTTGCTCTATTTAACTGAATGAACACAATATTTTTGATAAAGGAGCAACAATCCATTGATCATTTGTTTCTATGATTTTTTTATAAGATTATAATCAGTTTTTTCTGTAATGTTTTTGATACCATTTTTTCATTATCTTTTATTTTACGTAACATTTTGTTGTTTCATATCATCTTCATGTGAAAGTTTTACAATATTTAGTGTATTATTATAGTGTTAAAGAAAAACACATTATGTGTGTACATATGTATGGTAATTTCAAAATTGATCTCGTTTTTTTTTTCAAACATATCCAATATGATATGTGTATAATATGTGTAATCATTGTTAATATTTTTATACATTTTTGTACACACAATGTGAAACACATGTGTATAAATTACTCTTTTTGTATATGTTCATCTTTAAATCGTACATATGTAAATAATATCCACATTCTCCCTTTCTGATGCTAGGAAATTTCTTTACAAAACAGTATTTTATTTCACTTTTTATTAAATAACAGTTGCAAATTTATAACATTAATTTGTATTACAAGCATGTCTTAAGTAATTTGGATTGTCACGGAAATGTACAATGATTTTTCAGTTGTATCAGCTCACTCATGCAATTTTAGTAATTTCTAGTTGTCACCTGTGACATGACCCAAAATCTATGCTACTTTCTATGTGATAATTGTTTGATTAACTGTATCAAAATGTTGTCTGTGATACGTTTATTTCATGAGATTTATTTCTTTATAATTTTTGTTTGTTATTTATTTAATTTGCTTTTCTTACTTCAACTTCAAAGATATTTTGAGACTAAATTTTGGTTTGTATCTTTCTGTTTGTTTTTTTTCTGAATAAAATATCATGAACAATGTGACCTTGTTGTTTTATGTAGCTGTTGTGGTTATACTTCTAATTGTTGATTTAACATTCAACAGTTAAAGTTGAGTCATCACTTGTGAATGTTGACAACCTTTGAGCCATGATCATTCTTCAGTACACAAGTAATTATGAAACATATATCATACCCATAGTTTGTACTACTGATACAGTTCAATGAATCAGGAATTGAAAGTATTTATGTCAAAAAAGAGATAAAGTATTCAACCACAGATTTTCAATAACAGGGGGACAGAACAAGTCATAAAATTGGACTTCAACATATCCAAAAACACCAACCTAAATACTGAAATAAACAATGGGTAAGAAATTGAAATAAATGACAAAGCAAACTATGCAACAATAAAAAAAATGAACAAAGTATGCAACATCCTGTCAGAACCGTCAGTATACATGTACATGATTTGGGATTATGGATTATAACAATTTGTAATTGAATTATTATTTTGATGCACATTTCAAAGATTTAATTGATGAAAAAATTATAGGTCTATGAGCTATCACAAAATAAAAAAGTTCAAGGATAGGGTCATTGTTGAAAAAATGTTGGTTTGTGGTTTTACCACCCAAACATTGAACAGTGGGTGGATAGGTAGGCATTTTTAAATGTTTGCTTGTACTGCAAAAGTTGTAGTATGGAATGATTTTTTTATCATAATCTTGAATGAATGTTTTTGGTAGGCACACAAATGGCACATACCTTTGAATTGTCCACTGTACAGCCCTGAAAAAAATGGGTATCAATTTAATCTGTGTCCATCTTGTATTCTGTCTGGTTCAATTCACTTCACTTGTTCTTTAGTGACAACCCATGGGTGTTTTAGAACTAGAAGTATGAGTATACTAAGACCAATGAACACATCTTTATCACAGGTGTATAATAGTAAAGACCAACATACTCTATGTAAGTACAGCTTCGCATTTTCTTCATACATATTGTTCAAAATGTAGTATTGTTTTTATACTTCTCAATAATAAAACTACAAATCTAACTAAAGTGTAAACTAAAATAAAAAAACACACTGAGATTAATTAGCAATGTATCAATGTAAGGTAAAAAAAATGGATTAATTAAAATAATAGATCTATTACTACTCACACATGTATTACTTATCAACATGTTTCGTGGTCTTTGTCTAGTTAATCACTACATTGATATAGTCCTGACTTATGTTCAACCGACATGTCTGTATTTCATTGTACCGCGCCATTGTACTAAATTATCCTGAATTATCGGGAATCAATTGTTGGTTGAAACATGTAGATGTAGATCACTAGCGGTAACATTTCTTTATTTCAGGTGGGTACTAAACGCTGGTATTCATGCACTAGCTGGCATCAGTTATCGATAAATCATATCAGTGGGTATTGATGACTGTAAATGAACTCATAGCTTTAATTAAAATAATTTCTTCTTTCAAAAGAACCGATTCCCTTTTATTTTATATATATATTTTACTTTTACTTTTATGCTAGTTGGCTCTTTTCGTAGACCAAATGTTATTTTCGCGAAAAGAGGTTCTTTTGGGTATCTAGTCATATTGATGTGGGGAAATTACATAAACTGGTCCCTGTTCCATGTTGCAGTGCACCAAAGGAACAGGTATGGACTAAATTATCTGGCACTATGACTGGTCAATGTGTTTGAGCCATGTGATTGGCTGTCAATTCTTGAAACATCGGGGATTTCTGTATATCTGTTAAATATGAACAAAGATGTTATTAATGTCTGAATACAAATTTCACCTTTTAATCAAAATAAAACAATGAATGCTCAATTTAGTGATAACATGATGTAGAGACCCTGATGTTTTGATCAATTTTTAAATTACGCGCGAAGTATGCATCGAGTGAAAAAATGCGAGGCGTTCCGAATGCAAAAGTCCTGCAAGCAGAATTCTGCCCGGATTTCGACTGCAATTGACCAATCGGCATCTAGGAAATTTTGGGCCATACCTGTTGTCTCTATACACCAGAGTTAACGGGTACCAGTTTAGGAAATAACCATGCTATAACAGCCTGGGTGAAATGCTTTTTGCGAAATTTGTTATGCTTTATGCAAAATGCGATATGCATTTATCCGAAATGCTTTTTGCGAAATGCGACATACTTTATGCAAAATGCAATATACTTCATGCAAAATCCATGGATAATCGCTACATGTACACCATATAAATCCACACACCGTAGAAGTTAGGTTTTGGAGGCGCAGTCAATGAGTAATGTAGGCGGATACTATTGAATATATCAATAATAACAAGTGAAAGAGAATACCAAATCACATTAAAACTTTGGTTTAAATAAAAAATCAATTTTTAATTATTTCATTAGTAAAATAGACTGATTTGTTTAATTTCTCATTTATATAGAACCCTTCAAAATAAAATTCTTTGCGCAACTAGAGCACTAAATCTATGCAACGACAGAAATTGAAGTTATTGTAGTGACGTGTAGTTTACTTGTATACATGCAGATAATTATTGCACATCATTGAAGTCAAGTGCTTAGAATGTCTCATAGAGGACCTATATACGCTGTCTTACTGTACATCACTGAAGTCGGGCGACTAGAATGTCTCATGTAGAGCCTATATAAGTTGTCTTTCTGCACACCATTGAAGTCAGGTGACTAGAATGTATCATGTAGAGCCTATATACATTGTCTTTCTGCACACCATTGAAGTATTTCTGTCTTTTTATAGTATGGTGCTCCTTGTTTGTATATTTTTCAGCAAAATGTGTTTAATTTTTTTTAGTACATAGAATATGAAAGGAAAACAATCCTCATTTTAAAACCATGCAACTCAATTTCTAATACCCAAAAAATCATTCTTTGTACTTGAACACTAGATAAAAGATTCACATCAACAACTAGGTAGTCCAAATAACAGAGGAAAGAAATATAAATAAACATGTTAAATCAAGTTGCACAGTCCTAGGAACAACTTAAGTGGTTCTCTTTTTTGAACAGTGACAATTGTTCTACCAATCACAGTAAGATAAAAAATAAGTTAAAATTCTGACTGTGCTAAATTCAAGGCTATTCATACCTCATATTCTGGGAACTTACTCTCCTGAGTTTGACTCTAGCTGGACAGCCCATTTTTTTTTGCTTCCTTGCATGATTCTTCTCCCTGAGGCGCATTTTTTCCATAGAAATGATCATCTAAGTTAGTAACCTGAAATATGAATTATTTGAAATAATACATAACCAAAGACTGTAGCATGATTTTTAATTCATTAAGGTTATAATTTAAATATTATTTCATGCTATGAGCTAAATGTTTTCAAAGGAAAATTTCATCCAAATTTTAAAGCTATAAAATGTTCAAATTATGAAATTTATTCACAAAGTTCATCCTGGTTTTGTAAAAATATTATACTTTTCAGACGATTTGACCAATTTTTATGGAAATTGTGTGAGTGACAAAGTTTGGTTGAAATCCCTGGAGAAATGTAGAAGTTGAGCACAAAATATTTCATATGCAAAATAAACAAATAGATAAACTGGCTAAAATAGGCATTAGGATAATTTATGAAAACTTTGAATCTCAACTAAAACAAACCTACTTTACAGCCATTATGTAGTTTTATCCAATGTGCTGCTGTTCGATGTGTGTATATGAAGGGTTAAATTTGTTCTTCAGTGCAAATACTCGCTTGAAGAGTTAAATTATCTAGGTACTTTTACATGTATGTATTCCAAAAACAGGCAACTTACAGCGTTCCACTATTTTTTTTGTTTGGGGGGGTACTCATCCTGCAGAACAACCAGCTAAGAATTTTAACTAGTTCTTCAGCAATTTCAACTCATCCTTAGCCAATTTCTACTCGTAATGAGCGGATGAGTGGATTTGTCGAGTCCAGACTTATCTGCAGTTAGGATATGTGTAGTTGGAAGCATTCATTATGGCACATTCAACAGATATTCATCAATAGTCATACTGATAACTCAGTACATGGAATGAAATGAAAATAAAGATGGCAATCATGTTGATCTGCTTTGCAGCATGACCAAATAAATGCATTCTATGCATCTTAAATCTAAAATGGATTTTCAGGCAGACCATATGTGATGTAATTTTTCATTGACTCTTTGTTTTTTCACATAAAATCACTTTGATCAAATTACACACCGATGCTTTAAATATAATACTACAATAGAATTGCCATACTTCTTTGGAAACTCTCTGTGAACCAAACTCGCATTTAATAATGTCCGAACTGATGACAACAAATGGTTTCCCATCAAACTCAACTGGCACAAATTGTCTGCCACCATCTTCAAACAACACTCTGAATGGCATCAAGGAATCAACACCTAAATAATTAACACAGAAAACACGTGACTGAAAACAATATGCAATTACTAAAATTTATCTCGTCAGCCCATGTTTTTCTACATTTACCAGAATATTAACTTTAAATATAGTATGTCGCGAAATCATATTATCATTATTAACAAAATTTTCCAAATGCCAGATACAAATACTTACGGCAAGTTTCTAATAGCCAAATTTTCCTTACTAAAAACCGGTATCCATTTTCGACTTCGTGCCTAAAAATGAGTTGCTCCACCTCATCATTAAAATAACAAATAAAAACAGAACTCTTAGTAGATGAACACATGTTTCTTGGGTACAAACGCTCTTTTCCAACGTCTGCAGCAACATCCTCATGCTATATTTCCCGCGTTGAATAACTGAAGGCGGGGCTTTGCCAAATTCGACATTTGATAGACATCAAACTTAAAAAGCGTGTAGACCAAAATCAATGCCGTTCATTTTATTTTAAACATTATCCGTTAACATGAGAATTTAGTAAAGACAAGTTACAAGATTTGATACAGCACTATTATAAGAAATAGCAGTAGGAATGAACCATGGGCTTTGGAGGAGGTAGCTAAATATCATACATTAAAAGTAGTAGTAACCTATGTCAATAATTAATATGAACCTCTTGTTCACTATGCAAAGTCCTGGTTCCAAAATCCAAATTTTACTATGAAGATGAGTCTGGACCGAGCTAGCAAATATCGTTTGTTCACTATGCATGTACTTAATATTCCAATCAGAACAGAACAGAACAGGTTTTTTTTATTTTTTAAGGTACAAAATTTGCAAAACATGACAAATGTAGGAATATAATTGTCTATACACAATCATGGAGTGTTTATTGTAATTATTACACAGTAACATTATAAATCGGGCTGGCTGTCTTTTGTTCAGGTGCGTAGGTCTTTAAACCCTTTGACAAAAAAGCAGTTTCTCGTGCATTGTTTCTGGTCCCTTAGACAGTTAAGTGACAAAGTTATGCCATCTAGTATTTTATGTTACGAGAATCTGGGTTCCCCAAAGTATTTTTTCTTGTTAATGATTAATTTAAAGATTCCTCAGTGTTAAAACAGTACAGCATCATATGCAAGACCTTAAGCTTCATAACCAAAAAGAAGAATTTGGTACTGATGCAATCATGAATGCAGTGATGGCAGAACTTGGTGGCATCAGCAGAAATGTAGGTGTTGGACAAATATGGAGTAGACTTAGGAGAGAGCAGAGCATGGTTATTAGTTAAGAAGTATTTTTTAAGAAATTACTTTTTCTTCGGAAATTATGCAAAATAATGAACAAAATGGAATCGAAAAATAGACAAATCGTAAAAATGAAAAAGCAAGTAAATGTCAAAATAAAATAAAGAATGGACATTTATATGGATTCGTCGGAATAAGGCACAAAATGTCATATCTTATATATAATATTAAGACCAATCTAGTAAAATGAGATAAAAGCCAAAACGTAGCAGACATTAGTAAAAAGGTAATCAAACAAATTTAAGAATTTTCTCATATTTGCCCCAGAGTAACAAATGAATTTGTCTTCAAGTGATAATAAAGAAAAGGATGATTATTTATTTCATTGTTTGAACAAATTAAGACTGAATAAAACAAACAAAAAAATAAAATGAAAAGAAAACAAAATGCTATGCTCAAAAAACATATATGCCCTGATGACATAAAATAATCAAGTCCCATAACTGTGCCAAAAATATGTGACAACAACCAACATCAGTACAGGTAAGAGGTGTTGGTGCTAGATGAAATGGTAAAATCTAGTTATCAAAAAATATCCCATTTAAATCATAAAACATTAATCAGGCCAAGGTCAATGTCAAATCGTGGTTGGATAATATGGATGGATTGGGAATGGTCCAAGGCAACAATGGTATAAGTATCAAAGTGATAGATGAAACGATAAAATCCAGTTAACCTCACATGGACCAAAGGCCAAGTCAACCACTATATGCCCCGCATCAGTAGATGCTGGGGTATAAAAATAAACGAACAGTATTCATCAAAAATAAGTTAAAAATATCACATTGTTATTTATACAAGTATTAGACACTTGACTTGACTTAACGCATCAATACAAACATGAGACAAAAGGTTTCAATAAAAACTTTGTACAGTAAAACCCTATAATTGACAGACAAAATATTCTAGATTCAATGAGTTTATGTAACGTAACGTTAAAACACACAACACTCTTAGTTAATTCTCCATACATAAACATACACATGTATAAGTTTTTCATTTTCATTAATATCAGTGGGACAGTTAATAAATAAAGTTGTTGATTTACTGGCATGTGTGAAATTATTTACTGTACTAAACAATTGTTAGTATTTGTTTTGTTTAAATTTGAATTAAATTTATTGTTTATTTTCTTTTAAAAAATACAGAATCAAAGCACTAAAAGGACTGAAAGTCTTCAAATAGTTTTCATAACATTACAGATTGCACAATTTTCTGGTATAGTAAAACCCCTGAAAACCAGAACGCCTTCCGCACTGGGCCAAAAGTCCAGTTTTCTTAGAATTCAGAGAATTATTCATTATAGAAGAGAAATGAATGGGACTTGAAAAAGAGGATTTTTAGAGAATTCTGGTTTTCAGGGAGTTCGGTTTTCAGGTGTTTTTTTCCTGTACATGTAAATATTTTTACATCCAGATCCTCTCATATGATTATATTACTTATTTATCCTTTTATTTGCTTCATATGCAATTTACAGTACTTTCAGTACTTTGATTGTGTTTAGCATTTTGCTGCCAATTTGCCAAATTGATTTTTTGGATTATGAAATGTGTTATGGATGTATAAGAATCCTCCAATGCTAGAATTTTGGAGATTTCTGTTGTTATATGTCTGATTTTGTTCATAATTGTTAGTTTAATACTGTAACACTTATATGGTATTCAATATATATATATATGTACTACAGATCTGCTCACAACAGAACAAGACACATAACATTGACTCCTTTATTTTTTATCCAATTACATCAATAGGGGATGTTTCTGGTAACCTGAAAACACGAAATAAAGCATTAATTACTGTTTAATCATTTAAGATGCCCATTTAATGTTTTATAGATAGTGACACTAGATGCATGCACAAATAAATATTTGCCATATTTGATTCACAATTTAATAGCATAAGTGTAGGTGCTTGTCAGCCGTGTCAATGTGAAGTAAGGTCATTATTGTATTGCATTAAATATCACAATGTTCTTGTTTGAAATTACCACACATATATAATGTAGTGTCCCTTAACTAATAATGAACTATACTTACTTCATTTCGCAAATATAATCAAAATTCTGATCACAGGGTCCATCATCCCATTTGTATCCATGGGGATAATAGAACAATGCACAGTCTTCGTTATGTGCATGCCAGGAGTCTGGTTGCCCTGGTGACCAGTCAGTGAAATCAATCAATGTGTCCAGACACCTTCGATGTCCCGATCATCCAAACCAATCCAGTAATTGTTATCTGTGGGTGTAATGAGAAGAAAGAATTAAACACCTATCGGATGGTACACTTAATCTTGGGTAATGGCCACCTGTGAATTACGACCATCATTCGAAAAAGCCACTCTTTAACATACATTATATTCTAGTTATAGCCAATCAATTTATCTAGAAAACAAATGAAACCTTCAGTATTGGCTAACTGATTAAAATACTTCCTTATCCCTATTTCATGCCGATTTTTATTTTGAAAAAAAAACGTTAGGAATAGAAAATGGACGGTATAATAAATGACAATGTTTATCCCAATTTGCCAAAGGCTTTAGTCAGATAACAGAAACATAATAAGTACAAACTTTTCATTCCAGATAGATAGCTCTTCAGGAAGTTATTTTCGTCGGCATTGTTTGTTGCATTATTGCCAGTCTATTCCTGTGTCCAGTATAATAGGACAATCACTGATAAGCCCAGCGCTTTTAACTACCAGCTTCCATAAGGTTAGCATCTCATCAATGTTCAGTTAATATAGTTACAAATAATAAAAGTTAAAACACATTACAGTAGTTCTTATTTGTTAAAAAAACTATATAACAAAACATTGTTGATATGTACAAGCGAGGCTCTCATTCCAACGCATGCTCTCTGAAAAACAACCGAGTAACACCTTTGAAATGTTCAAAATACTGAACGTCCTCTGTATCAACGACACTGAATTTCAGAACGGTTTGTACAATATGTTTAAAGTTCTTGTCCAACCAAACTTAACAATTTCATTATTAATATAAAATTTTATGGTGTCATAGATGAAACGCATTCAAAATTGAAAATAAATTCTTGAAGCTAAAATCAGTGGATTTATCAATATTTACGTATGTCAAGCACAGTTATTAATATTTTATGATGATAGATGATAACTTCGTTCATCGTGCTTCTCTCATTTACCTGTGCATCACTGAAATATTTTCCTTGATGATATGTCATCCAGTAACAAGAACCATTAAATCTAATCCATCTATCTGGACACCCACAACCATCATACTCTTGGCCTGTACAGATATAACAGTTTTTGTTTTAAAAGTAGAATACTCATACGAACGTGATAGCTGAGACCATTACATGTATAATGGTCTCTGGTGATATAAATACACGGGATATGGAAAGAAACTTCATATAAGGAATTTACCAGGCATTTATGCAAATTTAGACAAATGTACGACATAAATCAGCCCCAGAAACTAACGTTTGTATGCGCTCATACTGTGGCAGTCTTTAATTGCATTTCGTACCGCTCTATCAAATGACGTCACAATGGACAGAAATCGTCCAAATACAGAATGCCACAATCAATAAATTTAATATCAACCATACATATACATATATAAGAATACAAAATTTACCTTGACATATAAATACGCCAGCAGCAAGTACTAACAAAGCCAGTAGAATTCTTTCCATGTTGGTTGCTCGAAAGTTTATGTTTTTGTATAATGATTTCACTTCTACCATATCTTATCAATAATTACGTCTTAATTTCATATAATTAGGTCAAACATTGTTCTGCTTGATTTTGACGCTGTACTTTTGTCGTTGACTTTTTCACAAGGAGATTTTTATTTGTAAATGAGTAATCTTTCACTGCCTAGTTAAAGCATGTCGTAGAGTTATCCGAATTATCGCAGATTAGTTCGTCTGACAAATTCAAGTCATGTAATGATATAATATGGCTCATTATATACGAAGTTGAAGGGATGGGCGTTTTTTTTTATTTATTTAATATTTTCGCCACAAACGACCATAACTTACTAGTCTTTGAAGCCAACATTTACACTTCCATTAATTAATATTTACACCAATACAGTTTATAAAGTAATGCATGCCACATCTAAACTCACCAAACAACGCAAATCAACCAAGGAAAAAAACGTCATTTCGCTACTCTGTGTATCAGAAAACTAAAAGGTAAGTCACTCGCCATTTTTCGATTGACGGAAGTCTCGGCACCCCTTCTGAAATGCGCGCGCTTTTCGGGAACCTCGCTGTTAGACTTGGCGCGCTACGGCAAGAGCGAGGTTCCCAAATACCGTTACTTCCGTCTATTGAAAAATGGTGAGTGACTTACCTTTTAGTTTTTCAGATAGCGAAATGAATTTTTTCGTGGCTGTTTTGCGTTGTTTGATGAGTTTAGATAAAAAAATTAGGTCTTTTCGGGTATTTCTCACCAACTTCCGCCTTCCAATTGATATTAGATTGCGAATTTACAGTCAAGTCCCAAATGAAAACAGCTTTGTAATAGGGACCTGTAGCACTCATTTGGTGCATCTATTGCAAAATACTCTTCAAATTCGAATCAGCTTCAGTTTGGCTCCTATTTTGAATAGTGAAATAGGGGAATGTGTATTCCCCGGTCCTAGCATCGAGAAATACGAAAAAATAATTGATTTTACGGCCCTGGTTATTTTTTATTTCTTGATCGATTTTTATAAAGTATACACCAACTTAAAGGTAAAGCTCTCAGCTTTCAGAATATACAAAATATTTAATACATCTTGTACGAACATATGTTTTTGAACAAGGTGAATTTCATCAAAATTTCTATAAATATTGTCGCATAATTTTTGTTCCGAATTCCACGGCCCTAGGCTTTAATTTTTATTTTTAACTTATTCTTATTTTTCTAGCATTATATTTAAGTTAAATCTCCCAATTTTCAGAAAATGTTAAAATGTTTGAAAATCGGTTTATGATACGTATGATTTTGAGTCGCTCAAACTAGCCCAAAGAATTTTTTCGCGTATTGGTCCCCGTTCCATGTTGCAGTGTACAGACTAATCTAGTCCTTGTTCCATGTTTGAGCCATGTGATGGCTGTCCATTCGTGAAACATCGGGGGATTTATAGTTTATAGCTTATATCTATTAAATTGTTAAGTGATCTGTCACACAAATAATAAAGCATTAAGTATAATTCATCATCAACCAGTCCATTGCAGGTAATACTGATATTGATTTATTAGACATACCTTAAGTACGATAATCTCACTTACATATATTATAAAGTCATTTTCAAGCATTATCATAGTGGTATGTAAGGTGTTAACATTGAATTACCCGGTGTATAGTTACTGTCTTAGCGGAGTCGCACATACGCTTTACTTTTTTAGTTTGTGTCTTTATAGAAACGAACTATTCCATGACGCATGTATGTGGTCGCATGGTCATGGTACCAAACTAACTTCCCATTCCCATTTCTGTATATAAAACTAGGTTCTTACGACACCGTTTTGGATATTAAACTGGTTTCTGTTCCATGTTGCAGGTTAAGCTGGTCTCCGTTCCTTTTTGCAGTGCATCAAAGGAACAGGTATGGTCTAAATTATCTGGCTCTCTAATTGCCAATTCGTTTGAGCCATGTGATACGCTGTCCATTCTTGAAACATCGGATATTTCCGTATGTCTGTTAAATATATACGATGTTGTTATCGATGCCCGAATAACTTAAATACAAAATTGCACCCTATATGAGTGATAAAAAAGTGAATGTTAACCTTGAAGTTATCCAGGAGGCATTCATTTACAGGAATGAAAAGATAAGCAATATGTTATCCATGGGCACTTTTTCTAACAAAAAAGAATATATTTTATACATTTATACCCCCCCCCCCAAAAAAACGTATTAAAATTCCATGTAGAGCACCCATTGATTAAATTAATAAGTTTCTACCAATTCCTACTGAATACGGGGAAACCGAATTTTGCCGAATAAAATTTTGCAGAAAAATACAGTCCTCCCTGTTTTCGGGCCAAAAATGTCGTAAAAATATTACAATGCGCTTGTAGTTCAGACTTCTGGACTTAGCCTCCGATTTATGTGGTCATATTTGTCGTAGTCCAATGGATAGTGCGCTGGACTTGTAACCTGGAGATCTGGTTTCGAATCTTTGTCGCGGCGAGTCATAAATACCCTTCTATGAAAATTTGACAAAAATTTCGATTTTCCTCCATAGGTAGAGAAGTTGCCGGCTCCTTGTGGAAGGGTAACTTAGTACTGGTTAGTATACAGTCCAGGAAAACTGGTTAGGTGCATCGGTCGCCGTATATAACTGAAAGATTGTTGAAAAACGGCGTTAAACCCCAGTGACAATAAGATGTCTGCGTGGACGAATTTAAAACAGAGTAATTAGTACATCGTAGGGATCTTGTTTCGATTGGACTTACGCATATTATACAAAAACAGTAACCTTTGCGGATAACAAAAAAATAAAAATTTCATTTTTAACAGAAATTTCCTATCAAATCGTAATGAATTAAATGCAAAACATGCATTCTAATTTTGTTAAAAAATAAATATATCAAAAACAGATGCTTAATGTTACAATTTATTTAATTTGAAATGTGGTGGAAACAGAAATACGGATCTAATATCATAGAAATTAATTCATGTCACGTGCGATGATTTTTCAATGAAAGTTTATTGATATAATGCTTACAGACTTCAAGATTTCAAGATGTCGTCACAATTATATATCACAACTGATGTTAAATACTACCTCAATGCACAAGAACAACGTGCGTGGCACCATTAAATGTCGCACTTACCGTTAAATGTCTGATCGTTATCGTTAAATGCGCAACCTCTGCTAAATGTGTCAAAATCGTCTGTCGTTAAATGTTGCATTTTTCCTGCCGCTAAATGTCGCAAACCTACCGTTAAATGTCGCAATGCGTGTTTTAACGGAAAATATCTGGTGAGAATAATTATCTCAATCGGCGAGTAAACATTGATGAGCATTTTGTCACTAAATGAGTCCATCTGGCTGCTAGTGATGGAATGTGCTCTTACTTTAAGTTATTGACCTCTGGACTTGTTTAAAATCTACAATTTAAAACTATCTGTATGTATTGTGCTTAAACGTAATCAAGCTCTACCAGAAATGGTTAGTGATTAATGCCAATTTTTCTGACAATCAATTTCACTGTCAATAGTGTTATGTGTTATTGACTTATGAAGTTTTAAGGTATTATATCCGTAATATGTTACGTATCTGTTCAATGCTACTCAAAAATGGTATTATTATAAAAAGTTTTGCCAAATTATTATAATTTCTTGGATATTTACCCTAGATACTTCAATTTATTTTACGACACATATCTAAAAAATGTTCAAAAGTCGAAAAATAGAAAAATGCTAATTTCTGAAAATATTGCATTGTGACCTTTATTTTTCTTTATTTAATTAGATTGGTGCTGGGTTATGCATCATTTTACCGTAAGTTTTCATTGAAATTGATCTACTTTTTCATTAATCTTCGAAAAATTGACTACTCCCACAGGTTTCAATGCAAATTAAAAGGGGCAATAACTCAAAGAATTGTCTTTGTTTTTGAAAACTCTCACAGTTAATCATTTTCTATCATGGAAATATATAAACTTTACAAAGGTTCCTAATATCCATCTGCTTTATTTATACATGTAGATACTAATTTCGGACACTATGGCTATGAAACATTAAGTTAGTCTTTTCCATTGTGTGCATAGAGATTATTTTTATCTACATTTGTTCTTTGAGTAACATCACAAGTGTCTTTTTAATAATCGATGTAGTTCTTAATAATTATATGTGACTGTTTATATTTTAATTACACTTTAATTGAAATATGATGCATTGGTACAGCGTTCCACCTTATGACTAAGATGCATGTAAATTGACTGTGATATAAAGAAACTTACCGTGTTTCAAATTGTATTAACACCTTTTTACTTATTTATTGATAATAAAATCATTTGTATGTACTTAATCAGTGCTTATTTGCTGTTATTTTAAACTACTTTCATTGCCATATTAAAAACCAATGTATCTTTAATTATACATGTGTCACTTAAGTTTGTCACTAGATGACTGTTTTTCCAAAAAGAATAAGTATTTATTACCACATGTATTTGTATAGGGCAGTTGTAATTCTGTATATTATATCTTATATTAACTACTGCCAGTGTCATGTCACTGTTATCACCTCCAGACACGAAACAAGAGACCACTACAGACTATGTAACATTTAGATACTGCGCCACTGTTGCATAGGTGTTATTATATATCCATGAGAATATCTTGAGGCTAAGTTGTGATGAATTAATATGAATGCCTGAGAATAAAATTTAACAAATTTGTGACAAGCAAAAAAGAACCTCTTGATGGGCATTGCATCTTTGTGTTTATTAAACTTATTCCTTTAAAGCCGTAGTTCGGTGGTTAGTGCGCTGGACTTGGAACCCGGAGATCCGGTTTTGAATCCCGGTTGCGGCACATCGATGATAATTTGACAGTCGATTTTCCTCCATATGTGGAGAAGTTGCCAGTTCCTTGTGGAAGGGTAGGTTAGTACTGGTTAGTATACAAACCAGGAAAACTGGTTTGATGAAATGGTCGCCGTATTTGACTGAAAAATTGTTGAAAACGCCGTTAAACGTCAGTGACAATAAGTCACATAAAAACGTGCAGAAAGCAAAGCAGGAATTGATGCACATGCATTGTCTTAAATTGATCAATATTATATATATTTATTTATGAAATTCATATGTAGTTTCAAATAATCTCTCATACAACTATTTGAATGATTTGTGTAAATTGGACTTACAAAAACTTATAAACATGGATAGGTACAACGGTTGCATCTTCAACATTTATGAAACTGTAGCGGTGAATTTGTTTGCTTGTAAATTTGTCTTATTTCTGAGACCTTTTCATCGGTGGCTTTGAAAAATGAACCAGTAAAAAAAACGTCAGAATTTGCATTGCAATATTAAGCGGTATATCGGTTAACCATAACACCTCTACTTGACATGTAATAAAATTCAGGAAAATTACTCAAAAATCTATCCATTATAAACAACAAAACATATGTTTCCTTAATCAATCTGGTCAAACCTTAGTGGGCTAAAATGGCCATATGAACCAAAAACGCACAGTATACATATTTTAGGCCTAATACACCATTATACACTATCCCTTCAGCATGCTAGCCCCCTATGGGTCAAACTGTATGAACATTCATATATACACATCAATCTGGAATGGAATCATAACTGGTTAAAAACGGACAAAACTGTGGACAAAGGCCAGAGAAGAGAGAATTGTGGCCTTAATGTGCAGCTGTTCACTGGTGCGTGTTGTTGAAATGTTACTCTTTTTTCCTGGTGAGTGTTGTTAACAGGTGAGTGTTGTTCACTGGTGAGTGTTGTTGAAATGTTACTCTTTTCACTGGTTAGTCTTGTTTACTGGTCAGTGTTGTTCAGTAGTGAGTGTTGTTAACTGGAGAGTGTTGTTCACAGGTGAGTGTAATTTACTGGTGAGTGTTGTTTACTAGTCAGTGTTGTTCAGTAGTGAGCGTTGTTCACTGGTGAGTGTCGTTCACAGGTTAGTGTTGTTCACAGGTGAGTGTTGTTCACTAGCGAGTGTCGTTCACAAGTGAGTGTTGTTCACTGTTGTTTACTGATGAGTGTAGTTCACAGGTGAATGTTGTTCACAGGTAAGTGTCGTTCACTGGTGAGTGTTGTTTACTGATGAGTGTTGTTTACTGATGTGTGTTGTTCACAAGAGAGTGTTGTTCACAAGTGAGTGTTGTTCATTGTTGTTTATTGATGAGTGTTGTTCACAGGTGAGTAATGTTCACAGGTGAGTGTTGTTCACGGGTGAGAGTTGTTTACAGGAGTGTTGTCCACAAGTGAGTGTTGTTCACAGGTGAGTATTGTTCATGAATGAGTATTGTTCACATGTGAGTGTTGTTCACAAGTGAGTGTTGTTCACAGGTAAGTGTTGTTCACAGAGGAGTGATGTTCACAGAGGAGTGATGTTCACACGTGAGTGTTGTTCACATGTGAGTGTTGTTCACTGGTGAGTGTTATTGAAATGTTACTCTTTTTCACTGCTTAGTCTTGTTTACTAGTCAGTGTTGTTCAGTTGTCAGTTTTTTTTCACTGGTGAGTGTTGTTCACAAGTGAGAGTTGTTTACTGATGAGTATTGTTCAGTAGTGAGTGTTGTTCACAGGTGAATGTTGTTCACAGGTGAGTGTTGTTCACAAGTGAGTGTTTTTCACTGATGTGTGTTGTTCATTAGTGAATGTTGTTCACAGGTGAATGTTGTTCACTAGTGAGTGTTGTACACAGGTGAGTGTTGTTCATAGGTGAGTGTTGTTCACTAGTAAGTGTCGTTCACAGGTGAGTGTTGTTTTCAGATAAGTGTTGTTCACAAGTGAGTGTTTTTCATAGGTGAGTGTTGACCCCAACAGGCTTGACTGAATTAGCTGATTAATCCTATATAAACTAGTACTTGTTGTTTACAATCAATAATAAAGAAACAGATTTATTGTCTCGAAATAAGTTTGTGTATTTCACCTTCAATAAAGCAAGATTTAGATAAACAGAACAATAATTACATTTCAGCCAACAAAACAAAACTGACTTTATATCACATAACCAAAATGTCACACAATAGATTCCTCACACATCTTATATAGCATCCATACAAAGTTTTACTATTCTTGGTACATTTTACACCTTTTAATTCTTTGAATATTATTCAGTCATCTTTTTCTGTATTGATAGTCACAAAGCATTTATAAGCATATTCACATTCACAATGTCTTTTCTAACACAGACCATAACTTGATACAGTATCTAACCAGCCAGAATCATCACCAAAAAAAGTATATATATCTGACAATTACAAACAACACAAGTACGAACAAGCACAATATGTAATATAAAGAATTATTTGGTCCATGGTACAGATTGGTATTCTAAAAAAGCACTTTCAGAATTTTATTAAATTTAGTAATTGCTACAAATGAATTAACAAATTAAGAATACACATTTGTGAGAGACATGAACATTGTTATCTATTAAAAATTAGAGATTGCTGTTCTGATTGAGTCCCGACTGAAGACCTTTGCTGATAAGAAAAGCTTCTTGATTAGGATCCCGGCCTAAGAAGTTTCTCAGCATCACGTCAGCATCCTGAAAAAGAAGACACACAAAGTCTATTAAGATAAATAGTTAATGTACATAATATGAGGGTGAAATGTACGGACTAGAAATTTAAATATGCCAGATGGTAAAATTTATTGATGCAAAATCTTGAGATTTGATCTCATTTATATCAATTGGTATTCATAAACTTCTTTCTTAGCTTAGCACATGGATAGGACATACCAAACAATGAAAACATGAAGTTAACACTGCTCTTGCATACAAAACTTTCCTAATAAAGAGGATAATTATTTTCAATCTTAAAATCACATAAAAAATGGCAAACCATTTACCTGACACTCAAGCCTATTAGCACTGGTTAAACAAAGCATTCAATATGGTATGATTTATAGAATAAGATGCAGACCCATTTTAGTCTGCAAGTAAAACTTGGGTAAAGCTTTGCACCGAACAAGATGGTGTCAAAATATACAATTAAGTAGATGTTTATATATTTTCTGCAAGGCAAGTCACTAACCAAAGAACCTCCTGGTTGTAGTATGCATCTTCTATAATCTGCTCCTGTCTTAGGACACATCACACCTTCTTTCTTAAATCTTGATGCGAACATATCCATACAAAACACTTCACTCCACTAAAAGTACATATGAAAGTCTAAGATGCAGGGGTTAACTAAGAACTAAAATTCATATCAACAAGTTTATTACATTGATATGAGGCCAGACAAAAAAATACTAGTGTTTCTGGTTACTTGACAATAAAATAGGGTAGGTAGGTCGCAAAACTATCCTTTCTATTTATTATCTAAGCATATCTTTCATATTTTTCAGGCACAATTCATCCCAAATATTTTTGTAATACCAAATTGGTATCAATTTTTTTATTTTTCTGTTAGAAACTTTAAAGCTGGGGCACCTAAATAGGATCAGTTGGGTAACTGGAAGAACATTTTTTTTTCTGACCTGAATACTACCATCATATCTTCAAAAGATACTATCATACTAATTAATTTTAGCACGATTGTGAAACAAGCAATTTTGCATATATTAATTATGCCAGAGTCCGCTCCCTGGACACTACACCAGTACTGCATTTAAAAAATGAATGAAACCCGTCGAAGCCTGAATTTGAACTCAGGACCTTTGGATCAGAGATTGGACGTTCTACCTTTAGATCATGGTGCCTCCCAAAAAGATATCAACACAAGATTTATTTATATGAATGACACTAAACCAATAAAAAAATAAAATGAGATTTCTTATGATTTTCTGATATGAATCTGAAAAAAGTTTTAAAGACACTTATAAAGACCAACTACAAGTAGTTTTTATAATGAAATTTACAACTACAGTAAAACCTTGAATAGTGACCACCTCAATATTATAACCACCTTGTTACAATAACCACATATTTTCAGACCGGCTTTCAATAACTTCCCTATAATTCAACTTGATAATGAAGCCACCTAATTATTACGACCAATTATTTGGGTCCAAAAGGTGGTCTCATTATTGAGGTTTTACTGTATATCATTTTTTAGACTCTGAATCATTATTAAGTTTTTTAACATTCAGTTGACAATGAAACATTACCATATAGCCATAGTACTGAGCATCATAACCACCGGCTAAATGACCAAATGATGCTGACATATTGGTACCTGGCGTAGAGGGGAATCCCATTAACTCTTCAGCTATTTGGGAATACAATGCTGCAGTGTCAGCCTAAAATAGTAAATTAAACTCTTGTACACTAAGTCAGACATAGAATAAATAAGACTGTAAATAATTAAGTAAAAACTTCATACATCTATAAGATGCATATGTCCAGTTCTTGATAACAAAGAGGAAGACGGAAGGGAAGACTTAACAAAATACAGTAAAACTTTGTTATTACGAGCATCGATATAAGGAACACTTGACTTATCCCTAGGAGTATTTAAAGTTCTGTCAGTTTTTGTGCTTAATTGTGCATAAATGTAGGCAAAATGTTGATTTTTATAAATCAAATATCTATGATGAAAGTTACAACAGCTTCAAGACATATGATCTATCGATAATATAAAGATACAATATTAGAAAACAGTAAACTACCTCGGCACGTGTGTGAATAGTTTGATCAAATGTCCCGAGAAGTATCTGCCTTGTATTGAACACGCCAGCATTAGCTTTTCTACTGAGAAGCAGTTTCTCTAGAATATCATCCGGTATTGGTGTACCATCCTTGTAGTGTTTAGACATACGATTCAGTGGCTCTCTCTCCCAACACCAATTCTCTAACATTTGTGAGGGAGCTTCAACAAAGTCTCTCTCCACGTGCGTACCACTGAAGACAGTCAATACTCAAAACTCACATATAAGCTTCAAGATAGATGAAAAAATGATAAATCATAGACCTAGCGATGATTACACATGAGTAAAGTAATGATTATTCACAGAAAACAATGTTTATTCATAAGCAAAGAAACAATTAACAACTAGAACTATCACTGAAGGTGATTAAATACCCCCACCGCAGAGCCCCTTCTTTAAAGGCTTAACAACTTAGAACAAGCCATTTAGGAGAAGTGCACACAAGATTATGTCAATAGACAAATGAGAAAGGGGTATAACTCTGTGCAAATTAATCTGAATAATTCTTTTTTAAAATATGCACAAGTAGACCTAATGCCTGAAGTACTTGTAAAGTTTTATAAACATCCAACAAGCCATTTAGGAGAAGTGCACACAAGATTTTTTCTATAGACAAATAATAAAGGGGCATAACTCCGTGAAGATAAATTCGAATACATTTTTTATAATATGCGCAAGTAGACCTAATGTCTAATGTGTTGGTAAAGTTTTATCAAAATCCAACCAGCCGTTTCGGAGCAGAAGCGCACAAAAGATTTCGTCTATAGACGGACAGACATACAGACAAGCTGAAACCAGTTTACCATCTAACACTTTGTTGTGCAGGGGTTATAATAAGCAAAGTAATAATTATTGAAAGACAGTAATGATTATTCAGAAACAAAGAAACAATTAACAATAAGCAAAGAAATCATTATTCAAAGACAGTAAAGAATATTCATAGGGGAAGTAAAAAATTGATACTCATCATCAAAAATTAAACACATTGCATTACTATTATAAATATCCAAGGTGTGTAGAATTTGAATAAATATATTCATTTAAAAATATTCACATAAAAACTGGACAACCTGAAAAAGGCCAACTCTGACTGGGCACAAATCTGATGCATAACATGTCCAAACTCATGGAAATATGTCTCCACCTATAAGATAAACCATTTAAAAACACATGATAAAAAGCGTACAAGCTATAAGGTAAATCCAGACTGTGAGATAAGCCCAGGATTATCAACAAAACTCTTTTCTTTATCAAGGCATAAAAAAATTGTTTATTTCTGGCTACATGCTCATTAAAAATAGGGCAGGTAGGTAGATAGGTAGGTAGGTAGGGAAATTTTCTTTATTTATTCATTATTCTTTAAAGCTGCTGTTGAGATTCTTTTTGAGCTAGAAAGTAAAAAAGTTGATGTACCATTCCTAGGGCCTAAAAAAGGTCCAGGGTTGTGGGGAAAAATTAGGGTAGAATGGGTTACCAGAAACAAACAATTTTTTATGCCTAAGTGTTCTGTAATCTACATATAGAACATTTACAGCAGGTAGATTATTACATTGACAAGACAAACATGAATGATGCATGCAATTTTAGATGATACCCAACAATGCCTTGAAGTTACAAAGCTTCAATTCTTCAACAGAAACATAGACAAAGATGTGTGTATGTTAGTGCAACATTAGAAATTTCTTAGGAGTATGTACAGTACAACCCCTGAAAACCTGAATTCTCTGAAAATCAGATGTTTTTTCAAGACCCATTTATTCTCTTCTATAATCAATAATTCTCTGAAAACCAGAATTCTCAGAAAAACGGACTTCTGGCCCAATCTTGGAAGGGGTACGGTTTTCAGGGGTTTTACTATATATTAATCAGTATACACATTTTGGATAAAGAGTATTTGCAGTAACAATTTTTTACTGATACCTCATCATGCGTAAGCAATGAAGGTTTATCATCTGTTGGCTTGGTAAAGTTGGCAACCATAGCAGCTACACTAACCATACGACTCTTATCCCCGTACAAACATCCTGGCTGTATGGTAATATCATTAAAGTCATTAATTGAAATATGGACTTCACATGATTTATAGTGGTTTGAAAGTAACAATTTCATAAGAACTAGATACACAAGATTAAAACAGTTATTTTTGTCAGTAAGACTTGTGTTGCATATCACTTGGGTGATATTTACATTTTGCTTGGTATCAATTTGTGAATTTAACAATACTTCATATTTTGAGGATTTGTAAACTGAGTGATGTCAGTATTCTTGGTCAATCATTCTATATATCTACACAGCAACAAGAACAAGAGTAAATCAATGTACTGACTATCATTGCTGAATTGACCATGTTATATGAACAAAGAAAATCACTTAAAAAGAAAGGACACTGATGAAAATTTCAGAAATGAAACATTATCAGGTTTCCATTGGATATCAAAACACATGAATATGTCGCACAGTCAAACCTGCGTATGAGGCCACCCCGGAATGATGACCTCCCAGTGAATAAAGGCCATTCTCTGAAAAACCATCATTGATTATTTAGAACAAACTGACCCCTGAATAAAGGTCATCTGTCAATAAATGCCGCATTTTGTCTTTCCCAAGAGTGGTTCACAGGTTTGACTGTATATCAAACTTTAATAGTCAAATCTTACCATAAAGCAAAAATGACTAGAATCAAGATCTCCATTACCTGTAATCCAAAACAAGCTGCATGTCCATATTTACCCTCACGTGGAAATAAATCAAGATAGAAATAACCAAGTAACTGTTTGTCAGCTTTGTCAGTAACACTATACTGTAAGAGAAACAGTAAAACAGAAAATGAACTTAGGTTTATTACAGTGTATTATCATCACAACCAAAGGTGAAACTAATACCAAAGAAAATTCATACTTAAAATCAATCTGTTTAACATCAAATATATAGCAAACAATGAAAGTGGCAAGGCAACCAAACCAGGTGTCCAACAATTAATTGATTAGGTACTGTTTGCCTATCTAGTAATAGTGACCTTGACCCCAGGTCCGCCAAATTGCTCCATACAAAGTTTGGCAGCATTAAGTCAATCTTAAATAAAGTCATGGAACATCAACTGAAACAAAAACTGGTTTAACTGTACCTAATCAGGTTAAACTGAAACAAATCAGAACAAACTGTAACTATTCAGGTTAAATGGTAACAAATCAGTTTAAATTAAACCAAATCAAAACAAACTGTAACTATTCACGTTAAAATGTAGAAAATCAGAATAAAATGCAGCTATTCAGATTAAAATGTAACAAATCAGAATAAAATGCAGCTATTCAGGTTAAAATGTAACAAATCAGAATAAAATGCAGCTATTCAGGTTAAACTGTAACAAATCAGAATAAAATGTAACTGTTCAGGTTAAACTGTAACAAATCAGAATAAACTGTAACTAATCAGGTTAAACTGTTACTACCAGGTTTAACTGTAACTAATCAGGTTTAACTATATCTACCAGGTTTAACTGTATCTATTAGGTTTAAACTGTAACTATTAGGTTTAACTGTAACTAATCAGGTTTAACTGTAACTACCAGGTTTAACTGTAACTATTTAAACTATATGCTCAACCAGCGTCTTCTGAGCATTGTTTGTTCTCATAAAATCATAAATCAGAATACAGATAAAAAGAATTAACTTACAACTCAGATGTAAGAATTGAAGACAAGTAAATTTCATGTCATGATAAAATTATTTCTTGTTTTTATTACCCACAATTTTCCAAAGAAACCAATTTATTCATATTCACCAGATTTCTTCAACAACTATCAAACTCTGATGTATTTCATGACTCATACTGTAATAGCTATATTTTCAGCTGTCATATGCAGCTGTCATTACTACATGTTGATAGGTATTTTAACTAAATCTTTGATAATAAACAAAAGATGAAAATCACTAGTTAATTACCATGGTAACATCTTCATGCCAAACATCAGCTCCTTCAATTAGCTTAAACTCCAATCCTAGCAATTCCTATAAGACATATCAAACACTTCATCAAAACATACATCACATAGTAAACTACCAGTACATCTTAATTCAATTAGAATACACCATATACAATCAAACCTGTGTTTGAGGCCACATCTGAATAAAGACCACCCTGTGAATAAATGCCATTCTTTGAAAAAACATCACTGATTATTTATAACAAACTGACCTCTGAATAAAGGTCATCTGTCAATAAAGGCAACATTTTGTCTTTCCCAAGGGTGGCCCTTGTCCACAGGTTTAACTGTGTGATATTAGATATTGTTATTCTTTAAGTGACAAAATACTTTGTTGCAATTAAATAGAACTTGTACTACTGTGATATTTTGACAACTCATATAGAATAGGTTTCAGAATGTTAATGCATAAATTCAGTTGAAAATGCATGACAAAAATGCAAAATGCAAGTCAATCCCTCAACAAAAAGTCTTGTTAGTCCAACAATCACAATCAGTTCTGATAACAGCCAAATCAACTAATGCCAGCTATTAATGAATGAAACAATGAAAAAACAGCCACTTTTTCACACATTTACTGATGTAACAGACTAAATGAACCTCTAAATTAAGGCAAAATGTTTCTATCCTTTGTCTATCACTTCCAAATCTTTCCCAAAGAGACATATTAGTAAAGTAAAATCTTCAGTACTCATAAATAAAGTCACAAATTCTTCCTCTAACCATAGATTGTTAAAAGTTCCTTTTAATGTACAGACAATAAATTATATCAGACTACTAATAATTATGTACTTAAGTTCCAATACTTTGCGTAGGTGCCTGTCAAGATAGTAATTTAGTGTAAATTAGAAATTAATAAAAACAGTACCTGGTAAATATCTAAAAGTCCTTTTGTAACAACATCCATGGGAAAATATTCTTTTAATGTATTTTGATCAACAGCATACTTCTGTTCCTCAACTACGGTCATATAGTACCTGTAATCCCACATGTTGACTTTGCCATCAAATTCAAAACCATATGTCTCACACTGTCATGTACAAATCAAGTTTGCAAAATATACGTCCATATTTCATTGACAAAAGGTATCAGATTTAAACTGCCAAAACAATAAGACAACATAAACAAGCAATAACAAATGATATTAATTCAACTTCTAATATCTACTGCATGCTTTAATCCAAAACCACATAAAATTCTATTCATTATTCATATAAAAAAAAATCAGAAACTGACATCCCTGTAACATGTTTTTGCTATCAGATTCATGGTTTTGCACACTACACGGAAAAGGTTAATCTACAACTTAATTTTCATGATAATCAATACAGAGTCATCAGAGATATAGAATAAAATCAAATGGGATTTAACTTGATCTAAAGGTAGCATAGTTGAACAAGATTCCCTCATACTAAAACCATCTTAAAAAGAGTGAACTTTATATAAATTTTTATAATTCAATATGTCTGGAAAATGTTTTTTCCTTTGGGGATTTAACATTGCACCAACAGCTTTAACAGTGGAGGAAGACCCCAGTCATACACCCGATAGAACCACTGACAATCCCTAAGCTAGCTCAACAGCTTCCTCACATGTGAAATTTGTATGGCTCCTGGTGGGATCTGAACTCACAGTAGTGAGAAGCTAGTGATTACTAGTCAGAGACCATAAAAACTTGACCGAAGAGGACCCTGAAAGACGATCATTTTATGGAAAATACTGTTTTTCCAAACCATAAACATACCACAGTCTACATCAGGAAATGAACTTCAACATTGGTTTGTACACTGGTAATATCATGATTATCAATTTTGGGTAAAATTTGAAATATAATAACATTAATATTGTTGAAACCACAGCTAGAAATTCAGGGCTCATCAGTCAATAAACAAAGAGAAAAGAAGATAAAAGGAGATGCCTCAAATTTCTAGGGTGATAAAATTTGTACTTACATCTTTTTTCTTGAACTCCAAGAACAACTCAAGGTCGTTCTCTTTTAAGGGTTTCAATTTTGTAGCGAGATCCTCGAGGAATGTTTTCACTCTGTCTGGAGTTTTAGCCATTCTCATATCAAGCACAAAGGCAGAATGTGTTGGGAACTCCAATATCTGAGCTTTCTAAACAAAACAAATTTTCAGGAGGTTTTACGCAAGTTTGTATTGTAAGTTTACATCACATTGCTGATCCTGTGATTGTATTTAATGATTATATGAAGATTTGGATTTTTACAAAGCTGAATGGTTTTATTTACTTTACAATACTCATTCAGTGGTCCAAAGTGAATAAATTCAGGACTAGAGTTGAATTGATATCTGCCTGAGATGAAACATCTGGTTTTACATCTTAATTTCAATGCTGAATCAAAATCTTATAAATACATTCACTTTGGCATGACAAACATGTACAATGATACAGACTACGACATTATCCAACAATTTTGAATATTATTTTTTTTGGATTTTTTATTATCATTATTATATGTTAATTGGCTTATTGCCACAAGGGTATAACGCTGTTTTTCAACAATTTTTCGGTCATATACAGCGACTGGTTCACCAAACCAGTTTTCCTGGACTGTATACTAACCAGTCCTAACTTACCCTTCTACAAGGAACAGGCAACTTCTCCACATATGGAGGAAAATTGACATTTGTGTCAATTTTGCAGCAATAGTGTGACAATATAATGACAGCAAAACCTCAATATTAAGACCACCATTGGGACCAAGGAAATTGGTCATAATACTGAGGTGGTCTGAATATCAAGGTCAATTATAGAGAAAATATTGAAAACTGGTTATAACAGGTGGTCTGAATATCAAGGTCAATTATAAAGAAAATATTGAAAACTGGTTATAACAGGTGATCTGAATATCAAGGTCAATTATAGAGAAAATATTGAAAACTGGTTATAACAGGTGGTCTGAATATCAAGGTCAATTATAAAGAAAATATTGAAAACTGGTTATAACAGGTGGTCTGAATATCAAGGTCAATTATAAAGAAAATATTGAAAACTGGTTATAACAGGTGGTCTGAATATCAAGGTCAATTATAAAGAAAATATTGAAAACTGGTTATAACAGATGGTCTGAATATCAAGGTCAATTATAGAGAAAATATTGAAAACTGGTTATAACAGGTGATCTGAATATCAAGGTCAATTATAGAGAAAATATTGAAAACTGGTTATAACAGGTGATCTGAATATCAAGGTCAATTATAGAGAAAATATTGAAAACTGGTTATAACAGGTGGTCTGAATATCAAGGTCAATTATAGAGAAAATATTGAAAACTGGTTATAACAGGTGATCTGAATATCAAGGTCAATTATAGAGAAAATATTGAAAACTGGTTATAACAGGTGGTCTGAATATCAAGGTCAATTATAGAGAAAATATTGAAAACTGGTTATAACAGGTGGTCTGAATATCAAGGTCAATTATAAAGAAAATATTGAAAACTGGTTATAACAGGTGATCTGAATATCAAGGTCAATTATAGAGAAAATATTGAAAACTGGTTATAACAGGTGGTCTGAATATCAAGGTCAATTAAAGAGAAAATATTGAAAACTGGTTATAACAGGTGGTCTGAATATCAAGGTCAATTATAGAGAAAATATTGAAAACTGGTTATAACAGGTGGTCTTAATATTCATAGGATCACAAAATAAGGTTTAACTGTATTTGCGTTCATAAGTTTTAATTCCCTAAAGGAGTCAGTAATACAAGTTTGTTATACAAACCTCATGCCTAAGTCTAACTAGTTCTTCAAGAATAGGTGTGTTTTCCTTCACACATCTATAAAAAGAATAAGATATCTTGGTGATGAAGTGATACAGTCAAGTTTTAAATTCAAAGAACAAGAGCACGGTATTAGGCACTGCTAATCTGGTATCGAATTCAAACAAAGAAGTTCACATTAGAAGTTTGACATTATTTCTCCTAAAAAGATTCAATTTATCATCAGTATGGAGAATTCATTTATATTATCTTGTTCTGAATCAATATTTGATGGCCATTTTTAATGCTTCATACCAAAAAAATCTTTGATCAGAGCTTGGTTCCATACATTCATGGTTAGTGCCAACAATATGGTAAATCATGAAATAAAATGAAATGATGGTACCTAGAGTTAAAGGCTGTTTCTAGTCGTCTGCGAGTTTCTGGATTCCTGGCTTTCTTCATACATGGGAAATAGTGAGGATATTTCAAAGACAATTTGCACTTACCATTGTCTGCCTATAAATGCGACCAAAAAGTTTTTATTTTGACTCAGTGCCAAATATTTACAGAAATCTCATCAGATAAGACAAATGAGGCCTTATATTTTAACTTTAAATGAAATCTCAAAATGAAATATTCTTCTAATGCCATTAAATTACATGATTCCATGCATATTTTCTGACAATAAACTTTAACTTGTATTCTGTAACACTATAACAGTAGAAAATTATCTATGATCCACAGTCAAGAAGTATGAAGTAAATTCTAAGCCATATTCAGCACAGTTTCATAAAGAAGTACTTACCCTATCCAAGGATTTCACAAAATCGTCAGGTAGGCCAGCTAATGAAAATAAACAGGACATATTGTCACTGGGGTTTAACGCCATTTTTCAACAATTTTTCAGTTATATACAGCAACTGGTTCACCTAACCAGTTTTCCTAGACTGTATACTAACCAGTACTAACTTATCCTTCTACAAGTAACTGGCAACTTCTCCACATATGGAGGAAAATCGACATTTTGTCAAATTTTCATAGAAGGGTATGACCTGCCGCGACCGGGATTCAAACCCGGATCACCGGGTTACAAGTCCAGCATACTAACCACTGGACCACAGCCGCTGCCTAAATAAACAGGACAAATAATAATGAAATTTTGGAAATATAAAACATTTTTATGTAAAGAAATAAAAGAAGTAGATTTGAGCATCATCACAAGGTATGCGTAACATTAAATCTAAGTATAATTATTATTTCAATAAACATTGGGGTCACACGCTTAACATTTTGTATACACTAATGTGTGCATATTTAAAAGTGGATTTAATTGGTTCTAATGGAACAGAACCCAATATACCATTACTATTGTTCAAACATACTTTCACTCAGTTACATAATCTGAATGAACAAACTTATCTCCAAAGGCATGAAAAATTATTCACTTGCGTTTCATTATAATGTACTGACTGACACAGGAGGATCAAGAAGCATTTGTACAAGCAGAAAATAGACGTATATTTCAGACAGCCCAATGTGAAACAGTTTTTTCTACTAACCTAGATCTTCTTCCGAAAATTCTAAAATGGTGTTTTCCTCATTCAAATTGTTGCTGAAATCAATTGATAAATCACTCATTCTCTTCTTGATTTCCTTGATCCTGTCTTGTTTGTCCTTTGGTAAATGTAAACCTGTAAGACACAACGAATCCAAAAATAAAAAAGAACATGTTTTAGAGGCATCTGAATGAAATCACTACCAAAAAAAACAAAAAAAAACAGAAAAAAGAGAGTAGGCAACCAGGACATACTCAGGGGCTTTATTAGCAAAATGCCACAAAGTACTTCAAAGTGCTACAGAAATTAATTATTGAGTGAAGTACGTTCAGAATGAGTTTAGCACAAAGTCCTTTTTATAAACTCTGACTTTTAATATTAAAGCAGTATGAAAGTCCTATTCATAAACTCTGACAATTAATATTAAAGCAGTATCTCAATAGAGAGTTTTTTAAGCAATATCTCCAAAGCAATGTTATAAATATACTGTGCAAATGAATTCCAGTGAAGATCACAATGATCAGACATTTTGATTGAAATAAGTAATTCTTGGATGTTATGAGCTAGAATGAAGAACAGTATTAGAACAGACAAATGGAAACAACTGCTAAACAATGGTGTTGTTATTCAGGGCCTCGCATATTTTTTTTGTACATATACATTAGTTTCATAAAACATATCATTGAATAGATCACTGGCATAAAAGTATAACAAGCCAACTAGCTTTTACTAAAAAAAAAACATACCATTTCTTTTCCCCATCTTAATTTGTCTTTCAACATATCTTTTTAATTCATCAGATAAATCATCTGTTCCTTTCTTCTCAAAAGCAACAATGGAATCAAAGACATCTTGACGCATACTGAAAAATTCTTATTATGCTAGTACTAGACGGATAGAAACTGAGTCATTTCACAATGTTTTCAAATGGGACTAAGATCTACCTTCATCTACATCACTGCCTAATACAGGAGGTGTCAATAATAAAACACTTAATGATGAATTTATTGAATCATGGCTGGGTAAAATATTACATATCTTTAACTTATCACAATAATTAAACACTCTCAGAATCTAGGAAATATATAAGTAAGCAGGGTTTTCCCTGCCATTTGCCAGTTTCTCAAATGGCGAAAAAGAACTGCGAGTGGCAAAAAAAAAATCCCGGACCCTCCCCTCCATACATGTGGCATAAAAAATATAATGTCCAGTGGAAACCTTGAGTAAGACTTAGAGTCTCCCCTGTTATGAACACATGTGTGCATATTTTGTGTTCATGTATTGTAAAGCTGTTATTTCAATAATTTAAGAAAATGCATGCAATAATACAGACTGGGCAATCATTTTTTGATCACACATTACAAATGTGGAACAATCTCATACACGATAAGCAAAAAAAAAAATATGAAAATCAAACAATGACTTTAGTACTCCCTTATAAGTATATTATACCAGAATATTCCAAATGCTATCAGAAAATATCTGTGAAACATTTAGTTTACCTCATTTCAACATCAAATTCAGAGAGCTTCTTGTCTGCATTAACACTTGCATCCCTCAATGTCTTATCAGCATATACATGCTGTATGAAGTCAATGTTATTTCTTTCTACAGCATATTCTCGATCAGAGTCAATCATTGGCTGAAAAAAATTAATCAAAAACAAAGTAATACAAACACAGCGGTATAAATTAGAGGGCCAGGTAGAATAATGCAGTACAAAATTTCATTTATCAAATACCAACTGTAGTAACACTGAGGGGCAGTTTAAATATTTTTTGTCTTTTTTATGTTTCTGCATAATATTAGCAGACAATGATCTATGTTCTGAACCAAACATTTATTTGACTCAGATTCAGATTAACACTGGATAGAAATTTTGAGCAGAACTATTTATTCTAATGTATCATCGGTATAGCTGTACCTATACAAAATCTGGACATCCCCATAGAGTTGCTTTTTCAAGTAAGAACTTTAAGATACCAGAAGTTTCTGAACATAAGTGACTTGCCTTTTAGTAATCCGTTAAAAGTCAAATGTTTATTTTAGAATATGGATAACAATCAAATAGGTGTGCACAAGGATTTGAAGCTAGTTACACTATTGTACAGACCCGAAGAGTGCCATTTCCAATCATGATTATATGTTCCTAAACATCTCATCTAAGATGACAAAATGCATACTTTATGCGAGTATGTATACAGTAGGTATTGCAATGCTGGTGGTTAAATCAAATTATGTTAAATACTTTTTTAGTTGATTCATCAGTCAAGACATTTTTACCAAAGAAAACCCTAGATGTGCCTAAGAGTACTTACATTAGAATATTTAGATAAATGTTTATCATTAGTGCTATAGCCTAGGTGACCTCAGTTCAATCCGTACATCAGACCAAAGATTTTTCTTCAGACTTACAATAGTAATAATTGCTAGATATTATCAAACTGATAGATAAGTCGATCTGTTTGATAATATCATCATTTACATTGAATCATACAGGTACCTAATTATCTATTATCAAGCTTTCTATGTGAGCTGTTTATGAATAAACAGAGGGTCAATATGTCTTTATCAGTATATGTGCTGGATAATATGCCTCTGTTGTACAACAATATTTACCAGCACAAACAATACCTAAAAACAAGCCATTTTATTAAGCATTTCATAATATATATTTTTTTCACATAAATAACAATTACTTTTCCCATACCCTGACAAGACACTATATATTCTCTTGCAAAAAAAAAAATTAGAAAAACATTTTCCTTAGTGGGTGCCCCACTGTTAAATGCTTTATATATTTATATTCGTAATAATATTGGCATGGAAAATAAAAAAAACTTGGTCACCTTTATAACATTTTCAAAAGTAACATTGTCTGCCTGAACAGCCCCAATAGCATCATACACAGCCTTGTTTTTCGATATCAATTCTTCAGTTGAGCTCTCGATTATGTCGGCTGTAATCTTCCAGTTCAAGCGATTCCCTGACGCCTGAGTCATTCTAAAATTTACAGCTGATGAATGAAAGAAGTGATTCGAGCTATTGCTTATTCGATTAGATTGAACGATATGTTTCCTTAATTTGGATACAGGACGGATGACAACGGGAAATTGGGTAAATCGAGAGTAAGAACTCAGAAATATCCTAGTTAACTGTTTCGATGCCATATGATGGTTGGCTTGATTAAATAAAACGCCGGTATCGGAATATATTTCCGTTGGTTTAATTGCAATATAGATTGACCATTTTTGTGTAAAGTATTTTACCAAATATGTGAAATGATAAAATGTGGATCTTAAATCTAAAATATCGATAGAGACAAACGCAATTACATAGAAACTCTATTACACAAAACGCACATAATAAAGTTGAAATGAAACGAACACAGCTACAAAAGACGTTATTATGCGACGTACCGCTTTCCTGTCACCGGTGTCGCGGTACTTCATGTCCATCTTATTCCACTCAATTGTTGCCGCAAGACCAGGTCTGAATCAAAGCCCTGAAAGTACTGGGATGAAATACTGTAACTGGACACCTAGATTACAAAGTTTTCCTATCTATTGTGGAGAGCTAACTTCAAGAGAACTAGTATGAATACCATCAAGAAAAATGTGCGATATTTTTGTTTTTCCCAGATAGTCCATCCGTTTACCACACATTGCGACGACTTGGGAGCGCACGCAGGGGGGCTTATCAGCTACACAAACTAGGGCACATATAGCATCACATAAAAAGTTATTTTACTAAAGTTTATGATTCATGTCCATGTATTCATATACAAATTATCATACCGTCTTAACAACGAACTGAGAAAAAGATTAGATGATTAATAGTTATTTTTTCATGTAACGCGTTGTTTTAATCATAGAACACTGTTTAAATACTGTTCTATCAAAAAATGAATAACGAAAGAATTTTTCTGTTCACCGACGACACCACCAAACAGACATAGACAACGTTTATTTGATAAAAGTACACAAACGTGGTATTTCTGTCGAAAGTACAGATGAACACATCATCGCATTTTTCAGTATTCATCATCGGTTGGGTCGCTGAAACTAGTGACAATTCATATCTAAAAGCGCTTCGTATTTGGAAATACTAACCAAATTGAATCAAAAGGAACGATTCCCTTGTACACGCTTTGAAACTGTAACATACACAAGGGACTATTAAAACCTACATAAACATACACAATTACGACAAATAAGCTACACACCTAATACTACGTACGTTTTAACTATACGATATTCATCAACATATTTGGAAAAATAGATAAAATAAATAATGACCACGCATGTATGATCGATCCCCAATTTAAAAATGACCCTGATGAATACAAACCGTAGATTGTGAATACATGTAAGTACTTGTATCATTTCATCGATCGATAATAAAATACTTGGAATTAACCGTAATTACATCACAATGTAACTAATTATAATTATGTGCCCAACCTATGATGGTAACATGATAACAAATGTTTAACTCTACGTATACAAATATCACATTGTTTAATAAATAACATAAAAGTAAATTTGAAAGTCTTTTTCCCGTACAAATGGTCTTTTAATTTGAATTTCATGTTTGTTTGGACATGAAACGTGTGAACATATATCATGAAACGCGTGAACATATAACATGAAACGTGTGAACTGTAACATGAAAGGTGTGAACATATATCTAATATGTCCTGTTTGGCATAAACTGGCGAGTAAAACATAACAAAACAATTTATCACATTAAACTAGAATATTTACATATGCATGGCACAACTATACAGATCTTATTCATATTCAAGGTTATAATTAGGGTTTTTTTTAGAATTCATATTACACATGAATTCAGTCACACCGTCCCAACACTGCATTCAGTTTCCTTACTGAGTAACAATGTGCATATACTGATCATTTATGGACAGAACAGGCCACAAGACTGTAAAACTTGAGAACAATCCATGAGCCCAAATCTCAATTCCATTCTCAATGTGTTTTGACTGAAAAGATGCAGCTGTTTCATATTTAAATATGTGTGGAGATAAATTTTGCAGTCAGAATAAAGCATCATTGACATCAACACTGTTTTGTCAAAATTAATTTACAACAATTACAGGACAAAATATGAGATTTGACCTTGAAGACCGAACTCAAATTTTATAACCTCCAGTTAAGAACGTGATGAACGTCGATAGTAGGAATGAAAAAAGCGACGAAGAGATCACGTGGTTGATTTCTCGTGCACGTGCAACAATTTACACCACACCTCAAACTGCTCAAGGATCTACAAATGTTTACATTTGTGCTGTCCTATTACAAATGGTAAGGCCTAAAAATAGCTTGTTTCTGCTATCCCGACCGACACATTTTTTTCCACCGATACTATGATTTTTTTGTTCAAATTATAGTTTTGCAAAATAAAATTATATTAGTCATATTCTGGAATAAAAAATAAAAATAATAAGTCCCTACCTACCGACCCATTTTTTCAGAGGCGGTAGCGGAAACAAACTATTTTTTAGGCCCAATCAGATTATCAGATTTTCATCCTAGCAGATCATCGATCTATGCTGGTACTGATAAATTGACTAAGTTCGAATCGGCAATAGTCGGAAGTGATCGACTGTTTTTCCGAATTCAACCGATAGTTGAATAATACCTGAGGCGGGAATTGATTGCATACATACATGATAGTCTCAGACCAGGAATAAAGACATAATGGTGTCAGATAATACAGCTTTCCAACCGTATTTATTATTTGTTATCTCTTAATGTTTATAGGAAATGCAGCATAGTATTTGGCAATCCATCAATTCAGAAATTTTGGATTCTTAAGACTTTATCGTAAGTTGAAATAATAAATTTAAAGTTAGATGGCGAACACAAAGTCTCAAGTTATTGACTAATACGGTCAATGCAGAAAGATCAAAACTTGTTATTGACTAAAATATAACATGGGATATGATTTAATCTTTGTACTAAAACCTCTCCTGGGTTTTGTGTCACAGACAGAAATAGACAGTTTGTCTTGCCGACTAAAACTTCAACATCATCTACATGGTTTTTCAATCACACAGAAAAAACACATTTTAAGATATTGTGCTGTTCGAACAGACAACTCGCCAGTTTATTTACCCTCGCATCAGGAATAATCCCATCTGGACGAGCATTCACCTTCCACAATAAACTTGAATAGTATTATTGCCTGTTTTTTACGAGTATAAGAAAAAAAAGACTTCACAAGGGTAGGCTATTTTGATGAATGTTTGTATGTGTGTCTATAGACTACCGGTATTACAATAATATTAAGGAAGGTATGACTATATTGCTTCATTTGTAACTATTTTGTTTGAATCTAAAGGGAAGGGATTAATAGTTATATTGTGTTCATAGCTATTTTAGTTTAAAAGATTAATATACGTTTAGCTTCTATTTTTTATTTTTCTATTATGATTGATCTGATTTAAGATAACATGATATAGTGGGTGTAATAAGAAATTAACTACCAGTGTGAGCTATTTGGCTAATTCAATCGGTACAGCCATGGGCTCGAGTGTTTTTTGTGCGTTCGAGTCCGAGTGGAAACTGTCTGTGTGATTTTCGCCTCTCAATGCTGTTTCATGCAGGATATTTTCCCATTACTAACAAGGAGATGGCCAGGCACCCAGAAAATTGAGGAGACTTGCACACATAGGAGATAAGCCGTCTTTTTTGTCATTATGATCCACCTATTTATATCAGAATTATGACCCTCAGTATTATTCAGTCCACAACATTGCGTACACTTTTAGGACATGCCTGCTGTAGCAATTTTCGGTATGCATAATTTGACGTCTTACTAATGCATGGATCATTTACAGAGACTGCCTTAGTCACGTGATTCGAACCAGCGCATTCTTTGGGAACAATGTACTTAACATAAATGATGGCTAATTACCTCTAGGCGGATCCTGCCTGGGATCAGGAGAATTTAATACAGAGATATATTGTATTTTCTTAAAATCTCATAAACATTAGACCGCTGCACAATCGAAACTCTAGAATTCAGGCCGCCCAATCTCACTTTGTCTTGTTAGTGGAACAAGGTATCTGAGCTGTGGTATTTTGTCAGTGATACCTACATGCATATAATATTTTGTGTGTTCTTCGGGCCCCTCGTCCCTAGTCCTTCCCCTTTTATACGACTGAGTCAACACTGGTAAATCTTTACAAAATTTGAATAACAATCACTCAATTAATATTATCACTTGTTTGTTATATCTGTTGTAGATTGTAACATGGCTCAAAGATCTAAAATTTGTATATATATTATTCATTCAATTTCCCTGTATGGTCCTATATTTGCAAAATCACAAATCACCTTACCATGTGAATGCATACATTTGCAACAAAACATTATGCTGCATTCAAAACCCGATCTTAAAGCAAATTACAATCCTTCCACTGATCACAACCAGAAAAACAGAGATTTTTCGCCTTGGTACCATACACAGTTTTATCACCCCTATTTATCACGTTGAAAATCGATTCGGTCCGAGTTTGTCCGGTATTTTTCGTAATTGTCCGTATGATATACGAACTCAAAAGTAAAATGATACTTACTTCATTAAACTCAAAATCCCCCGCCTAAGTTTTATTCATATTTTATTGAATAACATCATTGGATTGCTTGATAAATGAATTTTAACCCATGGGTGGGACTTTTATTGTTCAATCAGACTTTTTCAGAAATTTTCATATCAATTAGCCTACTCTTTATTCAATGTAAAAAGGGCATTTGTTTTTAAGTGCTAATTCCCTCGCCTAAATATCAAAATAAAATAAATATTTTTGCATATAAATACAGCTGAATAATTAAAGTTAAAGAATATGACGGGACATTTTTTGTAAAACGATTAATAATCAAACAGTTACAAAATGTCTAGTATTCCTATATTCTATAGCGCCGATTTAAGCGTAAAGCGCTAATCTGATAAGCGAAATTGTTCCACATGAAGTATGCGTGTTGCGTTTTTCTTATATTTAAATGGATTTTATATCCATTTCAAGAACTTATTTTGAACACCAACCAAAATCGATTTCAACAAATAATCTTCCGAAAGACGATCTTTAGACTCAGTAAAGCTCCTCATTATGGATTCAGCTATATGAATGGTTTCAATGGTTCTCAATTTATATGTCTAACATCAGAAAATCAAAACTTGATGATAATAATAATATGTTTATGAATTTAATGTCATCCGTAAATACATATATTAATTTTGTTATGAATGTGAAAATGTAGTCCGTTAATTTCAAACTTTATTTTGCATTAATTCCTCTGCATTACGCAACAGATTTTTTTCTACAGACATTATTTAGATGTGAATAACGACAGCATTGCAATCCATGATATACATCCAAGTTACTTTCAAAAATACTATCGAAAGGTAGCAGTTTCCAATTTTTGAGAAAAAAGTCTGAACTTGAAATCCAGTCCCGCAAAAGTTTTTCCCCCTCGTATTGACTATTCTCAGCAACAAGTGTATTAAAAGTGCCTAACTTAATTCAAAGAATTTAACCTTTCTATTTTTGTTTCCTTTTTATTCTTATTTTTTATCATTAGCATGCATATTCAGTTTATAGGATGGTGTGTTTTTCAATTTCATACGAATACAGTTACAGTTTGAAAGTTTGCGGTAACATACATGTATGCATTCTTGGACTATTATGATATACTGATCTCAACTCACAGCTTTCTTTTCATAGTAACCACTTAATTAAAAGTGATTTTCACAAACCAATGCTTTGATGATGAAAAGTTGTCCTAAATATCGACCTTCGTGCGTGCGGTTAACGAATACCACACATCCATTCATAAACCTCTTTTATTGGTTAGACCTTTTCAACAAAAGTAACGGAAATTTAATTGTAACGGAAGTTATATGCTTCCCTTTACTTATGATTAAGAAATTAGAAGAAGGAAAAAAATAGAGCAAAAAACGGGTTCATGATCTCTATTGGCTAAAGAAGAAAATGTGGTGTCGTTTAATTATTTGTAATGCATGTGTTATGAACGCAACCATTTTACAATGGCTTTCATCCTATGTTGATTTTTTTTTCACCACGAATAAACCGAAAGACCCTAATTACTCTGGAATGAATCCGAATATTTGCTCAATATTAAAGGACCTCTAGGGTCGAGTAATCAATAGCCCCTCACCGCTGTGAGTTCGATAAAATTTCACATGTGAGGAAGCTGTCCACTGAGATAGCTTACGGAAGGTCAGTATTCGTTATCCACTGTTAAAGGTGGATAGTCGTCAAATGACCTGGATGTTGGTGCGACGTTAAATCCCAGTAAAAATGAATGCATCAGATGATGTAATGCCAAACATTCAGCATTTGTTTTCAGGCGAAACGGAGAAATCCATTTTGAATGTTTCATGGGATTTTGTTTTGCTAGAATAAAACAATTCAGCAAATGATCGTTATACATTTGTATATTGTTTTTGTTTGCGACCACATAGTTGTGTATTTCTGAAGCATAGCATTGCTATTGTGTATGTATAAATACTGATGCATTATGTATAGGGACATTGAAAAGACTCAAGCGGGCGATGCAACTATACAGGTCAAGTTCAAGCACTAACACCGGTCACGTAACAATTGGTTGCCTGTATTATTAGCTTTATGTTAGATTTTCACCCATTTACCTGTTCTCAATAAGAAGTGAATGGTTTCAGCCAAAGGCCAGAATCGTCACCAGCTGCTCCCCAAATGAAGCATGTTGTCAACATAAGAATTATGTCATAGTCAACAAAACTACCTGAGCATAAACCTGCTTGAACATTAAAGGAGTCCTATTGGTTCGTCGAATGAATTTCAATTTTGTTGTGCCAGGTCCGAAATCTGCACGGTTCGAGTGGGGTTGTTCAGAAAAAAACAGAACGTTGTCATTTCACAGTATTTACAGGGTTAAATAATGACAATCGTAGCTTTTGGTTTGTGCTGATTGTTGTACCAGAAAGTTGTACCAACCGTATTGTTATGTCTTGGACTAGTTGATTGTCAATGGATTGTAATTGTTTCTATCAAAATGAACGAACTATTTTCTAATGTAACTCATGTAAATAATTGATTTTATCGAATTTGTTTAGTTTTAACTGAATAGAACCATATTAAAAAAACAGGACGTAAAACCGGCTGTAAATTATAACTGCATAGCTTTCATTCCTAGGAGTGTGACATTCTTCATTAATTCTTATTAATACGCTCTAGATACAATTATATACCATAATTGATTGGCATGTTTTGTCCTATTAATTTCACCAGGTGTTAGAGTGGGTGCATTCACTTGGAATACGTTTCAGAAGTCATTTAGATATTTTCATATCATAATATCTATCATGATTTAATAATAATTACATCGTTTACATTAACCAAATCACAACAAAATATTCTGAATTGCGCCATCCCTAAAAAAACAAAACTTGAAAAAGTTGAAGATTTCGAATCGAGCAGTTTGTTGATAAACTCTGCTTGCCGTATTGCCAAAAAGTCACGTGATAGAGGCACACGTTAACCCAAGACTCACACGTGGTTGAAATTACATTTATTTAAGTTTTTTTTATGTAAATGGAATTTAAACAAAGAACCTGATTTACTTGTCGGAATGGTAGCTTTCAATTAATGGTTAATGTGTCATCTGACTATAAATAAGTTTGGTAGTAGCTGATTAGAATAAATATGCCATAAATTCGTTGATAGCTGTGCTTTAGTAATGAAATGGTAGCTTTCAATTTATGGTTAATGTGTCATCTGACTATAAATAAGTTTGGCAGTAGCTGATTAGAATAAATATGTCATAAATTCGTTGATAGCTGTGCTTTAGTAATGAAACAAGCCTGAGTACTAATACAGTGCAACCTCTCCAGAGCAACACCCTTTTGGAGAAGGAAAATTATGATGTTCTTGAGAGATTTTTGCTCTAGAGTGGTAAAATTAATAATTAAATCGTACAGTTGGAAAAAAAATCATGCCTTTGTTGAAGAGAAGTTGTGGCTCAAGAGAGGGCGGCTCATGAGAGGTTGCACTGTACATACAATGCATGAGGGTTCGGAAATCAATTACGACACCACGAGTATTGTCATATCAATTACCCGTATCATTATCAAATCATCGCATTTCAAGCATGCGCTACCGATTTTAACGATTATATTGTATGACTGATGTAATAAGTATACATGTACAAAAGTATTTAATTGTATTTCGAATGTACAGAATGAACAGTTTCACAACCCAATCCCATATGTTCTAGATTTACCTAGACACCCACGCGTAACTAAGTATAGCAACGTTCTAACTACCATTTAACTTCTAAATAAAAATACTGTGGAGTAGAAAAAAAATGATTCACCGTAATGATGGATAAAATAATCTATATAATTCATAGACAACTTATGTCCGCATAATCTTCCTGTTTTATATACATACATGTACACACGCAACAGTCATATGGTGTACACAATACGAACATCAATAGACTTTTTTCACTTTCATGTACATGTATAAACATTCACTCCATGTATCAGTAAAACGTGACTCTGATTATAACATGTTTATGCTTATATTTATATTTAAAAAAGATTTTCGTGTCAGCAAAACGGATACTCGCGCGTTGAACTTACAACCTACCGGTAACTAGGTACATCCAACTAGACAATCATTCCTTCAATATTTTGTTGCTAGCTTCACGCTCTTGAGACAGAAGTCAAGAGTTTTGTTTTGATGTTTGATGACAAATTTATAATCATACTGATTTAAAAGTTTGCATCGATTAGTACATAAAATACAACATTATATGGGCTAAAAAATACATGATGACTTCTAGCGCCAGAGGAACATTTTGGTGTCCCTTTCTACAAACCATTTTTTTGTCTCAAAAGTTTCTGAGAATTGTTTCGTGGTTAAACACAACAAAAAGAAAAGAAAAACAGAGATGGTGAATTGCGTAGGTTTCGAAATCGCCCAACCACATCTCGAGCCAGGATAACCTGAAATAAACCAAAATACATGTACACGTTTACTTGTATATTTACCGGATAAAATCTGTGTCAGTGCGTTTCAGAATTTCTGTTTTGTTTATCAGTCTGACATATGGACATTCTTAAAACAATCTTCATGTTGACAACATTTTTGCTTAATTTCTATCATCTTAAACAAGTTATTCGTGATGGCATTTATTTATATACATAAAATATCAACTCTGCCCGTGACATGCGCATGGATTCTTGTGGCGCGCGTTCGGATCCAGTATTTATGTGGTTTGACTGTACTTTCAATTTTGAAATATGGCAATTATTTTGTGTGTTTACATAAAATTGCTAGCGAAATCCTTGATTTGTCATTTTTAGCGATTGTTTTGCATTTATATATTTAACAAACAAACGAGCAGCGAAGGGAGATAATTTCGGTAACTCTGTAATGGACTACAAGTTATGTTCATCCCTCAAAAGTATTATTCACCTCAATAATTTACTCTTGGCAGCGAAGATAAAAATAAAGGGAGATAATAATGTTCGACACGTTTTCACTAAAATTGTTTTGTTACACCGTTATCAAGAATGAGATAGCGTGTTGTGATATTGGAGAAATGAGATAGATGTGGTTTCCGAACATTCTAGACTTTAAACTCTGACTAATATCCGAAAAATCCCCAGAAAAATACAGTAATATTTAGAGTTTACATAATATATTAAAATATAAATAAAAATTAAAAAATAGGACAATATAAATGAATTGACATACATGTACTTGTTCGATTTGATTCAACATCGTTTAATGAAAGAAATTATAAGAGTTTACTCTAATAAATTAAACCAGTACTCCGCGTAAACCGACATAAACGTATTTCTCCCTTATTATAAAACTACTTAACATGATATATGCTTGGGGCACTGGGCGGGAATGAGCTTAGGAGTACACTTGTATAAAATTGCCACAAGGAAACATATACCACGCCCCCAGGGCCTCGAAGTCGGGACTTTTCAGTCAACAATCCTGTGCTCTACCGACTTAACTTAAGCGAACAAGATTTTGATAATTCTTTTTAAATAATATTGTGTTACAGTGCAACATCTCCAGAGCGGCCCTCTCTTAAGCAACAACCTCCCTTCAACAACAGCGTAATTTATCTCACTGCACGATTTAACTATCAATTTAACCTCTCTAGAGTAACAACCTATCAACGACATAATGATAAAATAAATCATTAAAGTTGCTTTAGAGAGGCTGTACTGTACTGAAAATACAAATGTTAAACTCATTTTAGACAGGTTGTCGTTACATTAATGTTGGGATAAAACAATAATTGCCACTAATGAAAGTTTCAGCGTCAATTAAGCGTTATTGTATACACAACCATTCGTGCCCCACTCTCTCTATGTATAACTATAATTTGTAGTGATATAGTTTCTTTCGATGTAGGAACATTTTGGGAATGACCATACGTGCGGTCATATATTTACAATATATATATAAGCTTACGATTGTGTACAACTGTACAAATGTAGAATACGAATCGCATATTCCATCTTCGCTATAAGCAATGAGACGTCCATTCTAATTCGGCACGTCTCCCTTTAGGCTAACAATATGTTCGATGAACATACGTCTCTTTTCATCATATTTCATACATAATGCATGCGCGCTCGGTGCTACATGTTCAGTTAGGCATTAATTTTTGCAAAGATTTTTTGATTTATTTACAATCTCATACTATGATTATCCGGGCTCTTAGTGTAACCAAATTTGTTAAATTTGTCAAATGAAAGACATTGTCAAATGCGGACATCAATAATAAGAGTTGCGTAGGAGTTTATACTTGGGTAAGTCAGGATTTCCTGTCTTAAAGTTTAAGAAGATTAGCTCAAATCGAAACATAAAACTTCCCGGAACTACATATCTCGATAGATCCTAAACAGGCATTTTTATTCTCATATCGTTCTATCAATCAGTATAACAGTAGGGACTTTTTATGCTACATACATATATCAGCTTTCCAAATCTAACGTCATGAAATGAAATGTGGTGTCCGACATTGAAAACAATCAAGTCATTACTATTAGTACTTGATAAAATAGATTTTAAGCATACTTAGATCTGCTATTTCTTTAATTTGTAATTGTAAATTTGCCTTCTGGAACTTCCCGCAAAGAAACTCCATGCAACGAATAAGTCACTCTTTCTTGCTAGTTGTCGCTAATTTAGGGGAAAGCCTATCATATATATTCCGCACGAGGAAAGATTGCTATCGATTTATACTTGACACAGTACTAGTGCTGTACTGCTTCGACCATCCCAGTAAAATGTCAGTTGTATAACATACTGATTCAAGTATATTTTATGCTATGATAATTGTGTTCTTGTAGAGTATATAACACATATACGCCTTTCATGACCTTTGTAAACCCAGCTGTGTACGCAAGCAAGTACTAATTATGTTTTATTTTGCATACATGTAAAAGTGTACACCATTCATTATACTACATACATTGTACTTTCTTATCTTTTATGCACATAATTATATAAGCATTATGGTATGTTAGAGACGAAACTCCACATAAAATTCATAAAATCATTATCAATTAAATAAATCTAGTTTTTTTACCTAGCAAAGAATGTACCTTCTTACATTTCTGACTAATATGACCGAACATGTATTTGTGGAATTCTATTATTTGATTTTAACATTTGATTATTATTATTACACGTGTTTCTATGTTAAATGAAGACGCAGCTGATATAACCCATGAAAACCATATTAATAAAAAAGTCTGGTTGACAGCACATGTACTTCGTTTTCATATCGTCCAAAATTAACATGTATGACTGACTCTACGTCATACCATGATGTGAAATTTTGCACGGTCTTATTGCGAGGATATTCATTGGTCAATCCTGAGTTCTACTCAGTTCTTCCGGCAGTAAATTACTGACCATTACTGAGTTCAGTCCTCTAGGCATGGGATCGAATACTTAAAAAGTAAATGATTCAATAATTGATTATTTTTGCTTTTTTCAGTGATCTGTGATTTCATGATTACTGCATATTTATGTGTAATCGATTAATGATTATTTTCTTGTAAAGTAATCATGATGAATGATTAATGTCTTTAGTAAGTGACGGACTGAAACATATCTGTGAATCTTATTAGTTTTTATTTTTAGCAGAGAATCATTTTTTGTGTGCCACTGGACACAATTTAACCCGAGGGCTATGTATAATATCATTAATACTATTGATTAATATTATTAACTGCCCATTGTACACTTTATTATTTATGTTTACATAATAGCTCAAATTAATGTTGTACAGTAAATAGTGAATTCATACACATTTACAATATAGTATTAATGTACTTAGATCTCCCTCATATCAATGTATCTTGACTTTGTAGTAATATTTCACATTTATTAGTTTCAAGTTCAATCTTCACATACAAATTGTATACACTTGTGTTACTTGTCATATTGTATGATCTTTCTTGTATATAAAATGCATTGGATCATGTGACTAGAGACATGTATAATTATATTTACGTTACAAATAAAGAATCTTGAATCTTGTATAACCTGACAAAAAAGCCTTATCATGCTCTTATAATCCGATCAAGCTCAAATGGGTGCGAAGAAAGGGTAAAACCTCGATAATGAAGCCGCCTTTTGAGACCCTAAAATCGGTCGTATTAAAGAGGTGGTCTCATTATCAAGTTGAATTATAGAAAGGGGTATTGAAAGTCGGTCCGAAAATAAGTGGTCTTTATAACAAGGTGGTCGTATGACTGAAGTGGTTGCAACGTAATGTTTTGTTGTACATGTAATTTGTTTTCAAACATTGGGATACAAAGTTAATGTTTTTATATTACGTATCCAATAATGTAGATGTCTTGTAGGTACGAAATAGAATATAGACACAAGGTAATCATATGATCATAATAATAAAACAATCGTGACTAAAGCTTGTTTTAACTGTTTTTTTTAATAGATTAAATTTGTGATTAAATTAAACAGAAAAAAATGCATGAGTTATGGTTAAACCTGATTACTGGAAAATATCGACTGATTATGAATCATTGTGACCACTTTGGATGATTATCCCGTGTCTGTGGTCCCTAAACAATGTACAGAAATAGGGACACATTCTTCCTATTTCTGTAAACTGAATAAAGCGTGGTTTTAAAGAACTGTAACAAATTATGTGTCATGATATTTCTGTTTCACTACATCATCGCTAGACATACTCGACAATACGCCTGGTGGTATGACAACGAATAAAAAACATGAACATTATTAACGTGACCGGAACTTGATTTCAACAATGTATGTCAATAAGTTCCCTCTATATTTATAGACATAATGTAGGCTTCAAAAGCACCATGTCTTAATGACCCTTATAGTCAGTGCTAAGTACATGAAATATAAATAAACACTTGAGGGTTTGTTTGTTTTTTATATTAAAAAAACTTCAGTCATGAAAATTATATGTATCACGCGTGTTCTATATTTTGAGACTTACTACTTTCATTCCCTTCAAATAATGTTTTTAAAGGCATTTCAAGTTTTCGGTTGCAATTATGACAACTTCCTAGAACATAAAAAGATCAAATTAACTGATTGAGCCATGCAATATCCATTCATGCATATCCATGCAATTAACCTTATTTAATATTAATATTAATCCATAATTTAAGAATAAGATAAATTAGACCTTAGTGCTTTGTTCCGCTATACAGAGAAAATTTGTGTATCGCATGTTAAATTAAAATGAAAACGAAAGAAAACGCCTCAACAGAATTGAATTTAAGATTTTACCAAAAATAATTTAGCCAGAAAAAAAAGACTACGGTTTACGATTACCCGACCCAACTTAATTTTTGGTGACGACCCTTAAAGTATCCAACCGCAGAATCCAAGTACGAAACTATGTTGGGACGATTCGTACCTCCAAAGTAAGAAAGGCATATTTGGGAACAAATAGGAAAGATTTGACCCAATACCCAAACTTTTTAACAGCTGGTTGGTATGTGGGTAGGCATTTTTATTAATATTGGTTGCTTATATTCATAACGAAAAGCTGGAAAGAAAAGCACAAAAAAGTTGTCAGAATTAAAAAATGGGTATTTTTAACGAGTCGGTCGGGTGTAAGTGCAAACCTAAATTATATAAAGGATGTCCTCATAACAGCAACACATGGACACAAGTGTTCTTGAAGAGTTTGGAATACAAAATTGCTGATTCAAAAGAATGGAAATCACGATTATTCTAAGCAGTCTTGTAGTAGACATTCTTTATTTCGGTCAGAACTACGCATTTCACAAAAACTTATAAATTGATAATATGATGGCTATATTTTTTCTATCTTCTTTGAAAATGCACGCGTGATAATTAATATGATAATTATTATGAGATTCATGCTAACACAGTCCCTACACAAAACTCGCACTCTTTTTGACGCGTTTTTTTCTATTTAAAGCGCATTCTTTTGCCCGGAATTAACATCGTGTTAAGTTCCGCATATGATTATTTATAGTTTTTTTTCTTCTAAAAATTAGTTAATTTGCTTACTTATTTGAACACCGTTTTTCAACATTTTTTCAATTATATACGGCAACCAGTTCACCTAACCAATTTTCCTGGACGGTATTCTAACCAGTACGAACTTACCTTTCCACAAGGAACCGGCAACATCTTCACATACGGAGGAAAATAAACATATTTGGTCGAATTTTCATCGAAGGGTATGACCTGCCGCGACCGGGATTTGAACCAGGATCGCCAGGATTTGCCACTGGACCACGGTCACGGCTAATATATTATTACATTAATCGTTCGAGTTAATTCAAAATACGCACCTTTGTATCGTAAAATAGTGCTAGTGTGGTAGTCAAGTTTGATTTCAGTTTTAAGCTATGTTGTTGTCAGTAGGCCCTGATTCCCTAATTGCGTATTGTATGTATTGTCCCTCAGTGTATGTTTGTTAATATCTCGATTTTATTCACAAAAACATATTTAATCTAACTCAAGCGCTATTTGTTACATCCGTATTCGCAATCATAAACTGCTCACACGATGCTTTTTCTATAAAAATCCGTATTAACTTCCACTAATTTTGATTTCCGATCAATTCACTAGTTAACTGGCTTAATGACAATTAAGGGGTTTCTTGGAATTTATAAAATCTATTTATAAGCATCCTTCACCAGGATTACAAAAAGATTGAGTCGAATCTTAACACAACAAAAGATGATTTTCATCTGACTGTTTATATATACACCTCAGTCATGATTTGTGCATGAATTCGGTATATAACAGAGATATATGACACCACTTTGCCGCTCGGTTAGATTTTGAGACGAAACGTTCGCCCCCGGTGCTGATAAGGTGAATTTTGAATTTACAATAGTGCAACAAACCTGATCGTGAAAAACATGTGATTTCCGAAAGTAAACTCAAATAATTAGACCTTAAAAAGGAAATAAATCATTAATGAGCGTTGATTGGACGTGCTTAATGTGTTTATCAATGCGAGATAAATGTAACTTTCACTGATCAAAGTTTCAAACGCTGACCTAATATTCGACTGATAACATGATTATTATTTACGCCGAACTTTTAATATAATTGTTTGATTATTTTTTCAAGTTTGTGTAAATTTTTTTTGGCACGCGTGAAAATATTTGTTTAGCGGTTAACTGTGACGGGTAATTTACAAGGTAGAAACACAAGACTGTGTTGTTAGTGTTTCTGCTCACAAATCGCTACCTTTGTTGGGTAATCTCGCACAACAGATGTCTAATTCTTTACAAATCAGCTAAAGTGTAATTGCTAATGAAGCAATAGATAACAGGGAATAAATATGGATAGAACCGCCATACCATGTTATTCGTCTGCTTCGACGTCTCATCACGATCAGAGAAGAAACTTTTACATGGAGCAACATAGTGAATACAATTTCCCGGCGTGGCTATCAAATGTTGGATATTCTCCGGTAGTCATGGGTGGGGGTTGCTCAATTCCCGCGGGGCCAAAGAAGGAACAGCGTATTCGTAGACCAATGAACGCATTTATGGTATGGGCTAAAACGGCGCGAAAAAGATTGGCAGACGAGAATCCAGACGTCCATAACGCCGAACTTAGTAAAATGCTGGGTAAGTATTATTTTTATATAAATAAGCCAAAATGGCTGTTCAAACTATTAAGATAAAATTTGAAAAAAAGACTTTCGGCCAATTATAGTTATTAATTTTTTTCAAAAAATGGTCAAAACTAAAATAGAAAATGATTTTTTTTTCTCGCAGAATATTCGAATTTTACTTTTGTAATTCTCTGTATTTACAGAGTTCATTAATTCTATAATGACAAGTGGAAGTGTTATAAGAATGCATGCGCAGTAATTTGTACCTTTCTACGTACTATAAACAAGAATTTTGAGTAATCTTAAGCTTATATTGTATGTATGTAATTGAGCTTGATATCACCATTCATCTAATTCAAAGAATCATTTTTATTCATAACAATATATATATTCAAAACATTTAGTCACTTTTTTGTTATGTAATACAGATAACATAAAAGCCATGCATGTCTTCGTTTGGTGTTGATTTTGGCAAGTAAATGATGCATATCATAATGTGGTTACAACAAATATACTTTAATCAAATGTCACTCAAAATCACCAATCTAAGGAAACAACGTTTTGCATTACTGCTAGAAACACATGCTTGAACTCATCAACAATATATTTGGCATTTTATTCACTTAAACTTATTTCGTTTGTAAGATAATCAATATATTTGGTGTTACTTACATAAAAGTAATACCTTTTTTTCTTTTTAAAAATACACATGTATAATTATATAATTGAGCAATTACATTGATGTTTATAAATTTAATCTTACTATTCACATGCATGTATTTATCATCTTTTTATTATAAATCTCCAATAAGTACCAGTTACAAGACGAAATTTTGATATTAAACATTTGTTTTAATTATATCTTCATTATATTATTATTATAGATATAAATATATTGAGTATTGCATATTCTACCCTAAACTTAGCCGGGAGCCTCAGTGGTCGAATGGTTATGGTCTCTGACTTGAAATCACTAGCCGCTCACTACTGTGAGTTCGCATCCCACCGGGACCAACTTTCACAAGTGTGGAAGCTGTCAATCCAGCTTACGGAATGTCTGTGGTTCTTTCGAGGTGTCAGCCCTGGGGTCTTCCTCCATTGATAAAGCTGGAAAGTCGGCAGATGACCCTGGCTGTGGTGGGACGTTAAACTCCTGCGAAAAAAGAAAACTTAGCGCTGAATAATCTATTGATCTCCTTACTGATTCAGAAGGATCCGTTGTATAAAAGGGGTCAATTTCTGACGTCCAAATGTTAAACAGAACACTTATTAAACGATCCTTAACTTAAATACCCGACAAATGAACCATTGCATGTGTTTTTCAAAAAATGTTCTTTATCCTAAAAATATCTTTTAAACGGATTGCTCAGTGTCCGTACGTGATTTTAGGCGACTTAGTTTAGTACAATTCAAATTTTGGTCTCATCTAACTTTGGTAGAAATGTATTAAATAAAACTTATTTACAGCCTAATGATAATGGTCCGATAGAATGTATTGTATTTATGAAGTATCATGAATAAAAATAGACACCCCTTTACTTTGTCTAACATTTCCTCACATTAGAGAAAATATTGATTTTGTGGTATTTTGTAATTAGATGTTAATTGATAGTTTTCTAACCCTTCATTAAATTTGACTCAACAAAGTTGAAATATTTTAATTAAAATTTCTTATTACACTGAAGTGACGTCCATTGTTCATTTCAATATCAATTAAATATCAATTAAACAATAACTAATTAACGACGGATAAAGTCTAGTTAATACACTCGTGTCATGAAATTACTTAATGTATATAACATATAATTTAATGAATTTATTTCATTTTCCGGCTCAGAAAGCAATAAAATATGGACAGTATTTACTGCACAACAAATAATACTGTTGTGCAGTGTATCACCAATTAGTGATTTAATGATGTTATGTACATCTGCACCGTAGAAATAAAGTTTAGAGTAATGAATCAGGTACCTCTCGGATAAAATAACATACGTATAATTAGAAAGAATGAATGGCTACAACTTAATGGGCGTGCATCACACAATGCAGCCTTTATAAAAAGTATCTATAGTAAGACATAAAGACATGAAACAATTTATAAAGCAAATATCTAAAATAAGACATAAAGACATAAAGAAATTTATAAAGCAAATATCTCTAATAAGACTTAAAGGCGATTCAAGGCAAAAGTTTTATGCGCTGATTAACACAGAGATATTTTCTTACAAAATAATGGAACAGATCACTTCACGGCATAAAAGAAGATATTTTTGCTGCTGGAACTTTTCCGTGTTAATATGGCATTTTGAGTTTTCGAACTAATGCGGCAAAGTTTTTAAACGTATGTTGTGAAAAGAACCACTACAGAAAAACAATTGAAACACCAATACTGAAATATTTTTCTTTGCATTCAAATTAGTTTGAACTAAGGTTTTTACTGGACGAAATTCGTAAGGTCAAAACATGAATTAAATTAATGGGTGTTACGTTTTTATAATAATTGACCATTTTGTATTGGCTGAACCTTTTTTTATCAATATATACATGTACTTCTAATATTTTGAATTATTGCTCTATCATTATGATGTTACATATGAATCTATTTATAACTTTTCAAATTTCAATATTGTAATTCTGCGCGTGTCACAACAGATAATTGTTATCAATTTGATGTACAGTATTTGATATTTATAACGATCTTTAAATCAGTATCATTATCATTTCATCATGAGAATGTTGACATGTAATATTAACTTACAATAATGATCAAACTTGTACTTGTAAATGAGTGTCTTTACTTTTTTCACATGATTTATTTTTCGAAGTAACCACTATTTTAAGTCCATGTTACAGTATAACCCCAGTCTACCGGACCCCTTTCGGACTAGGCCAAAAATCTGATTTTCAGGAAATTCCGATTTTCAGAAAATCCGGTATTCAGGGGTTTATACTGTATTTCTGATAAGCTATTAAATGAAAATATGAAACTGGAGAAAAAACTGGATATGTTTCTATATTAACTAATCTGGTGTGAAAATAGTCTGTTGTATTTTACTGAGGCCCAAATGTAGAATTAGCATGTGCCTTGTATTAACTACATGTATTGTTTGATTGATATCATCACAACACTATTAGTATCATTTTTTTCAGAACAGGTGTACTGGTATTTTGTCTTTTCCAGTTCGAGTTTATCACTATAGTTCATGTATTGAGTATTTAATATTAAAGATGATTATGTTTTAATATTACTTCAATATAATTTTGTTAATTCAATTATGTGCTGTTTTTGTGTGTGTTAAATTGGATCTCGCTGGAAATGTTAACTTCTTTTAAAACTCCACTTAAAAGATAGACCCGTCCGCCGAAAATAACTGCTGAAAACTGACTTTGAACCAAATCCAAACAACAAAAAAATCGTATAGTATACGTATACAATTATCTAAACATCCCAGTGTTTCAATTATGTTATATTTTAAGGAATCGTCTTTGTGTTTTGTTAATCCTTGCCTGAGTACATTAATTATGTTAACTTAAATGTTAAGATTTCCTCGTTTACGATGCATGAACCATTAAAATAATGCGCGATATGCTGATTTGTTAATCTGATAGCATTTGACAATTAGTCGGCCAGACTCATGTTAATTGGTGAAGAACTTGACTTTAAACTCCTCTTCCGACCCCGGCGCGTGGATTTTATTAACCAGGTGGTGTAAAAACATCGGTTTTTGATTCTAATGATTGTTCCACGTGCCTCAACATTCCTACCTCGTGAAGTTACTATTTTATCAGCGTCTGTAATTTTTTTCTGTTTTTCTTTTTTTCTTTTTTTTGTAAAGAATTTAAAATATTTTAAAATAAAAACTGACACTATCACAAGCGATTGTTAAAACTACAAAAATGCCAAAACAATAACAAAATATCTCAGTAATCTTTTATTATGAATCATGATTATGTAACTGATATTTTTCATGAATTTTCCAAAACAAAATGCAGTTGCTCTCAATACACATATACATCATGGTAGCAGTAAACAACATTTAAGTTGTTTGTAATAATAATAAAAATGATAATAGAAATAATAGGTATTATTAGGAATAATATAATACGTGTGATGATAAATGGGAAACAGTCGCAAAATAAGTAGTCCTGTAATAATCCTCTTGTATATTTTCAGGGCAAAAATGGAAGACATTGCCGAGTGAGGAGAAGAAAGCATTCAGTGATGAAGCTGAAAGACTTCGCCAAGAACATATGAAACAATATCCAGACTACAAATACCGCCCACGTCGACGAAAACCTTTAAAAAAAGGATCAAATAGTGGCAATACTCATGGGCAAGCAGATAACACTCAGTCATATACACGAATGGATTCCCATCGATCAATGTACATGGAGAGACGGTTCCCGAGGTCAAACAGTTTTAGTTGCGAAGGTTCACCACCAAGCAAGTCAACTGTTGATTATCGACGTCTTAGTTCCAGTGTCCCAATAGCCTCAAGTATGACACCTTCTCCAGAGTCAAGTCCTCAAAGCCCCGAGGACCACTCACAAACCAGTCGGTATCAGCATTATAAAGCGATGGAAACTGGCGACTTTAATGCCAGTCATACATATGGTCACATTACAGAGGCGTATTCCATATCGGCACAACCTTACTACTTGAAGTCATCATCCCAAAGTATTATCACCCAAATTCCTGTGCCGAAAGACATCAGAGTTGACATGAATGCTAATTATTATAACGGTGATCTCATAAAGACACATTCTACTATTGATAACAAAGAATCAGTTTTTCACAACAGCGCTGGCCTGGACGTACGATCTTGTTACGCCTATCCTAGTTCAAGACCTAGTCAGCCCGATCTATTCTATGGAAATCATGACATGTTGGAAGATGTCAGACAAACTAGTCCAGCTGAAATGGATATTTACATCCAGCCAAACAATAATGAAATGACTAATAAGTTTGCTAAGCACCCAATGAACATTCTGGAAAGAATCAACGCTCACCAGGAAATGGATTCTGGTAAAGCAGTAACTATTGCTTCCGAAAACAAATTTGCTTTTCGTGGCAAGGCTGAAGTCAGCACAACAAGTGGTAAGTTTGATTGTGCCATGTCGCCTGCACTAGCACCAGATGGAGGAGAATCGAGCAGAGACATACCGAGTGCTTGTTATGACTATGATGCTCAACCCATGATTAACGCTTTAACACACTAATCAATGACATCGTGAGTTTTAAATATTTTGATGTAGACATTATTGAGTTTTTCTTCTCATGTTACTCAATGAGGGTGTCCATACTTCCACATGCAATCAATTCTAGTCAGCCTTTTTTAAATTTTATTTTTCTTTGTTCTCCGATTTTCGCCATATTCATTATTTATGTTTTATTGTCATCATCATCACCATAATCATCATTATCATTTTATCATTATCACTGTCATCTGTATTATCGTCAGCATCATCTTCATCACCATTATTAAACATATTTACAAACACATACATATTCTACATTAATATTATCAACGATTTAACATCAACAGGAATTATGATACGACAAAATTTCTATTTATCACGACGCTAAGTTCATTATCTGCAACAATATCAAAATTGAGATAAAAATTAGAACCTAAAATATCAATATTAAATTGAGTTTCAAGCGGATCATATGAACTTTATCAACCGATAATCAATCTATATATCCCTTTGACATTAAGTTAAATAGATGTTCTGATAATTATGTACATGATGTTGCAAATGTTCACTATTGTTATAAGTTTACAACCACTAATACATGTATCTGAAAATTTTAACTTTTTTTTAATTTTTCAATTTTATTAAATATTATTCTACTGTAAATTATTTCTGTGTACTAAATTGTATAATATGTTTTATTGTTGATTTTATTGTTTTATTTCTCATCTGTAAATCTCTGTATTACAATAGATGCATTTATTTCTCTCCCCAGTCTGCATTCTTTACTTCGGCATCTCCACATACTTCTGATAAACTGCCTGTCTAACATCTATATATCATTACAATAAAATGAACGCGCATGCTTTCTTGTAAATAGAGTGGTTACGTATTGTTTTTCTCACAACAAACACAAGAAAATTCGCTAAGTTAGGGTGGAGAATTCTTTATCCAATACCAATTAATGCGATAGTAATACATTTTACCTGGGTGCAGCCACGTTTTATATTGTAAGTTTTGTTGGCTTCTATTTAATGCAAAAGATAATGGATTTGCTTGTCTGTGTAGAATATTGTAGATTTCTCTAGATGTGTATAAATAATCTACAATTGATATAAAAAATGTTTCAAAGAAACCCACTTGTACATTTGTGTAAATAGTTAATTATAGAAATGGTAAGAAAACAATATATTAATGTCCTATCCTTTGTATATAGTTATCATCTACTGTACTGAAATCTCTTTATGTTATTGTAATTCTTTGAAAGTCTCTAGGTGTTCAGTAAGCCAGTCAAGTGGATTATTTTAATTGCCTTGATTTTTGCATCTTAAAACGATTAAGTCGGTACTTAAGTCCTCAAGAGCAAGTTATCTGATAGTGTCCCCAAGTTGAACTTTTCATGTACTATTTTCATTGTTTTATTTAGCAATATTATTGTACTTAATTGATTAGATTTGTCAATATTGCTATTTAATTGGACATTTCAATCCAACAGATCTGTTTCTATGTAAACTTTACATTATCAGTCACACCTGTTGAATAAATACATTATTAATTTAATTTAAGAGCCCAATCTCAAGATTATGTCTGTCAATGTCTATAATTCACTCTTGTGCCATGTAGCATCAGCCAAATTGTGCTTAACAAGTGTTTAAATTATCCTGCGAGTAATCTTCAATGACATATACTTTATTTATTACTATTTGCGTACATATAAAACAATATTTTATGCCGAATTTAAACCACTTGACATCGTATTTTGAGAGGAATCGAGGGGAGTTTTATTGGTAAAGCTTATGACAGTCAACAATATGACATGTTCTCGTGTTGGGTATGAAAAATATTCTTGGCGTTGAATGTCCTGACCGTCAGAAAAAATAATGGCCTCTACGGACATGGCCACTTTTTAAGGGGTGTTAGGGTGCAATATACCAAGAATTTTTTTTAAAAATCCCAACATTACATTAATTCCTTACCTAAAATTGCGACAGATTAAACATATTAAACTTTCCAGACTTCTAGTATTTCAAATAGTTAAGACATGTCACATTTTTTTTCTGTGTTACTACATGATTAAGTCACTGGTGGCATTAGGCGGATTTTCACGAGGCTAGTTCTGTAGAAATTTCACACTCTTTCTAGTAAATATTTACGAATGTATGATATTTGGTAACTTTAATGAGCTATAAAGCTTAAGCTATATATATATAACTTTAGAACACAACTATCGTACAAGCTTTTTTATTGATTTTTGTATTGATCAAATCTTTTTCGTGTTAGGGTTGCCTTAACTTTGAGATTTCTAGTTGAATTTTTTTGTTTGAAACATTTTCACTTTATGATAATATCATATAATATCAACGATAATTCAATTCTATATCATTATTTAATGTGAAAGATAATTCAATTCCATCTCATCAAGTCAGATGGTATTTTTACATAATTATTGCAATGCTAATCCAGCATGTCTTCTCAAGGCAATATAACCATAAATCACTAGATTGAAAAAAAAACACTTAAAATTAAGGGCAGCGTTTGATACATACATGTAAATACCATTTTGTTTACCATGACATTATAATGTGAGTCTGTACAATAAAAGAATGGATGATGAAAAACATTCATTAAAATCAGTAAATTGAGCGTTTTATAACAGCAGGTTTTGCTGTATTGCTAGGTCCGAGGTTATGAAATATAAAATCGGTCTCCCTGGCCAAATATTAACCCTTTGTCTCATAAGCATATTTTGGACTCTTCTAAATTCAAAGAAAACATACAAAATATCAATTTATTTAAGCAAATTGGGTTATTACTCTCTGACAGGGTGGAAAACATTGTGGCAAAAAAGCCATTACTCATCACAAGCAATGGCTTCTTTTGCCACAATGTTTTCAAAAGACGTCTGCTTCAGAGGCGGGGAAATGCGGTGTTATGAGGTAAAGGGTTAATGCCATTTTCAAAGCGTTCTGTTGCAAAGATATATATATAGCTGCTTAATTTTGTTTAAATACAAGTTTAGATCAACTATATTGACGGAATATTGTGTAATTAGTTACCATCAGCTTATAGTCATAATTAACTTAGAAAAATAAAAGACAAAATACGAGACCTGAGCTTGGAGACCGACACCCAGTTTTATAACCCCGAACCCTGAATTTTGGCATGATTTTATTGATTGTGGATCATAAATATATGATAAAGATTAGTAATCTAGCCTTCTATGTTTGTTTGTTTGTCTAAGTTTGAGATGTGTTGAACTTAAGATAAATATGCGTATAAAGTTGTACAAGTTTTGTTATATGAGTTTCAAATGTGTTTGTGTTACATTTCTACATTCAAACATACCGTCAATATCTTTACGAACTTTTTAAGGAAATTCCATGATATATTCTTGCAAGCACGAGTTAAACCAACTCGGGAACCATGTATTTGTAATATTACGTAAATTGCATAGCAAAATTCAGAGCCGTGCCACCATTAATATTCTTTATTTATTTGAACATACATGTAACATACATTTGCTTATTGGTTGATTATACGTGTCGGCTTATGTCTAAAATCACGTAACTAATTTTTATTGGAAATACTGAGATTTCCGTATCATTTTTTCGTCTCTAGGAGCTCTTTACAATGTCAATACTTATCTGCTTGTAGATCTATCCGAAGAAGGGTTAATTTCAATTCCACAAACCCGTAACTCGCTGAAAGTTATTGTTGTTTAAAACTTCAAAAGTGATTTTCTCGAAATGGGAAAAATGGCATACGAGTTTGTAGAAATAACTCGACTATGTATTAGTTTAGTTATGTTTCTTTCTGACAAAGTTTGCTTAATTCACAATTAAAACAACCATTATACTAACATCAATTCTTGAGGTATTTAACGTATCCTCACATTTTGATATATTATGGTAATTCTATTCACAAAATTTAATACAAGAAATGGACTCATTCTTTATTTCTTTTTGATTCATTTTATTTTATCGTTAATTTTTCTCCGATAAACCCAGGTGTATAATTGTGATATGTTTCTAATTCTAATAAAAATCTTTGAAATAGGGATTTTGTTGTTGCTTGTAGAAAATAAATTACAGAAATATGATTTAACATAACAGGATGAGCCTGAAAAAAAATAATCGTATACAATACGCATATAAATGGATAGACACACTGTTTGTGCTGGACAAAATTGCTTGATTTTATTTTGTCACCATATTGCCGGTGTCCTGTTGCATATTGTCAAACTTATATATATACATATATATACATATATTCATATATGTATATAACAGCAGGGGTAAACTTCCAGGAGACTGTATTTTGTCCTCTATTTTTTGTTGGGTCCTATATGTTGAGTAAGGTTTGGGGGATGGGGGAGTAGTTTGGAGAAAGTGGGATGTTTCGCATTATCTGTATACGTAGCTGTTAATGTCAAGGTCAAAAACTCGAAATACATCCAAACCTGCGTTTGCGACCACTTCCGAATAAAGACTACCCTGTGAATAAAGGCTATTCCTTGAAAAACCGTCTCTGATTGTTTAGAACAAACTGACTTCCGAATGAAAGCCACCTGTCAATACAGACCACATTTTGTCTTTCCCAAGTGTGCCCTTTGTTCACAGGTTTTACTGTGCATATGTCATGTATGACATAAATTTGAACGAATACAAGCCCAGACAATTACTTTGATATTTTATGTATTAAATAATACCTTGACCAAAATAGTCAAACTTATTGAAACGTGACAATGTTTGAATAAATGTTAGTTGTCAAAAACTAAAAATAATAAAACAGTATTACTGTTATTATTGCGGGTTGACGGATTGAAAATGATAAATAAAAGTTTTCTGTAAATAAATTGCGCCTTTACTCAGTGAAAGCTTATATAAACCTAATGGTTTAAAACTAGACAAAAGTGTTATGAAGCAGAAAGACGCACATCTAACAACAAGGAAACCACAAAAAACTTTTATACATACTTGGTAAGGACCACTCATGTAAACAGAAACATCTATATTTCATAGCTTCTATAAAGTTTTGTTTTAGCATCACATTTGTAAGATTTATGTCGTTCTACACTTCACATTCGAAACATAATTACATTGTCCAGAGCGCCACCCACCTATTAAGGTTTTGTTTCATGTTACATTGCAACAACAGTCTCCATATATACCAACAAGTACTATTGTCACGAGACAGCCATGTGCGCACATATTTAATTCCGGCACTTGACAAGCGAGCTCTTGTTTCATATGACTGATTATACATGATATCAACAATGAGTATATTTGCTTAGAAATATACTTCGTTTTATAAGCATTAGTAATATTGGTTTTTCGAGTTAAATTCACTAATTGGTCACCATGTAGTCAAAGGGTTCTGCTGTTTTATGAAATTATGTCACACGAAATGTTAATTCATTCGTGTTCAGACAATTGTTTGTTGCCATTGAAATAAATGTACATCACATATCACAGGGGGCTAGCACGTTGAGGGGATGTTGCATAATGGTGTAATAGGCTCAAAATGGCAACACGGACCAAAAACACCTATATTACATGTATACATATACAAAGGCTACAACTTCCGAAATGACAGTTACTGTACCAAGTTTGTTTAACACTACGTAACCTTTCAAGAAATCGCTTAAATTTCTAATAACTGGTGTCTACAGATAGCTAATACATTATACTACACATAACCAATAAACGTCAATTTCGTTAAGTCGAACGCGACCTCGCAACACCAAATTGATCAGAATTACCATACTAAATACACCTTAAAACAACAGTTAGAGGAATGACAACGCGTGCTTTCTATAAATATTACTATATTACTATAAATATCCCTTCAACGTGCTAGCCCCCTGCGTCACATATCATTGATAAATAGTTGTCCCTGATACAGGTATGTTTTTGATTGATATTTTACCAATGAATGCAGACTGAAAAACATGCATTCAATATGTCACAAACAACTGCATATCAGTTTTTTATGCCATAATCAATCCATAATTAAGAATTCAAGCTAGGACATTGCCTTTTACTCATGTCGTAACCGGGTAAAATTGGTCATTAACAATTGAACTCACTGGCCACCGTCACCCAATTAAAACAAACATTAGACATGAAAACATGGGAGAAGCCTGTGTTATTATCGATAGAAAAGTAACCAGACATGACATTTTTAAATGAAATATCAGTGCGCTATGCAAACCACCGTCTGGACGCTTTAAGAATCCAAAAGTGTCGACCTGGTCCGTGAGACATTCGGTGCAATGATACATTATAATTTATAAACTATGACAAATTTAATACCGAACTTATTTTTTTGTTACGGATGTATTCTTAGGATTGTCTACATTACTCAGAATGTTGAGCTGTGTCAAGCTACGATGTTCTTCCACGTAATAAGGCCAGAAAAAAGTTGCGTTTCAGACTACTTGACCAAAAAGAATACGATAGGCAGGTCGCACTTTTTGTAATTTTGAGGCACGATTCGTCCTAAATTGTTTCGTATGTCCATGATTGGTTGTATTTTTATTATTTTGCCTTAAGAAAATTTAGGGTCGCCGCAAGATATGACCGTTCGGGTAACCAGAAACACGAATATTTTTTCTGGCCAAAATAATTAGAACAAGTACTTTAATTCAGCGAATGAAATGGCGTATATATTTGATTTCTTGCCAATGCACGTATGTAACATTGATCACTGATAATTAGATATAATACATGCACGTGTATATGACTACAGTATTTAAAGTATGTGACTCAGTGCTTCATATAAATGAAACATTTGTCTATGTTAAGTTATTATTTTCCTACAAAGCATTTCATTTTTTATTTCATTGAATGGAAATCATAAACCGGAAGCCCTCAAAACGACAAGTAGTTTAGCCTTGTTTTAAATGTCGGATATAATGGAAATCAGTTTCGATTCATGCTTGCGCAGCGTTTGTCATGTATAATTTTGTATGAAAGTTTTCTTTGGATATGTAAGTTTCGCTAAACTGAGTCCCAGTTCATGCCAAGACCACAATGGAAACAAGGGTATTGATTTACCCTTTTCTATGTTATCCTTACTATATACTGTTGATAGACTTTGCTTCTTTAATTCATGCCTTTTTTTCATTGTATGTTTTAATGTACTTTCCATGTTTGTCTTAACATTTTATAGTGATATAAATCCATCTATCTAACAGTAATCTACGACAATCTCAATAAATAAAGCTACCGTCCGTTTGTAGCCTTACACACTTTTTTTGTTTATATAGAGTGAATCTTTCCATTTCATCTACATTTAATAATAACGAACGTACACTGTCATAACTATGAAGCATAATGTGCGATTGTTGAATGTCAAACACAATGCATGTGCAATTTAATGCTTGCAATCAACGGTAGAAGTATGTCAAAACTGATGCTATGACTGCCCTCCATATAACCGTTTTATGAACAACAAACACTGTTGTATGTGTGCCCGGCGATATCACTTTTTGAAAAGGCATGCACAAGACTTCTAAAGCAATTTACAAGCGAAGTTAAGATTCCAACCAAACAGACATTCTTGGTTATACAATATTGTACGACTGTAAAGCGGGGTATATCTGAATCGCCGACCACAACTGTACGTGCTGATTTGTCCGCTGTTTGTGGTGCACAATGCATGAGTATCTGGTGTTCAGAGCAGAACAATACACGTAGTTAAATAATTATATCAATATGCTACGTCATTCATTGTTACACAATAAAATAAAATCACTATTAAAATTAATCTTGACACATGCATTGATAATACATCTAAAGATGAACTCTATTTCAGGTAACGGCTCAACGCAACATTACTCGACCAACATCAGACGGACTGCATCTTGTACATTGTTACATACACTGCAAATTGGTCCTCCTGAGTCAGTGTTCAAAATCAAGTTTGTCATTAACTGTTTAATGACTTATATCAGCTAACAGTGTTTTTATGATTTGTGATAATAAATTGCAATATGCTTGTCAAAAAAATGATCAATATACTTATAGTGGCTCCCGAATGTAACATACAGATAAGGGAATATCATGGATGTTAAAAGATAACGTGAGCAGCAATTCAGAAGACAATGGGTTGAATGAATAGACTGGTATATTATCTTAACCCGCATCAAACCTTGCACTTCAGTTATCAGCTATTTCGATGACTACGGAAATGATTTCCTATTGTCGGGGGGGGGGGTGTCTTTGGTCCTAATGTAGAATATATAAAGTTAGTGTAAATTTTTAACATTGCACAAAACGTAATTACATGTAGTCGAATCTGTGGTTGAGTGTGTGTGTGTTGACATTTAAAGGTTACTGGAATAGTCAAGAGATTATTTTGAAGATTGATGCAATGGCTGCGAAATGGTGTCCATGACTCGAACCCATAAATTATTTGGAAGCGACTTATGCAATATGGGGAGTGGATTGAGGCCAGGCTTAGCACTTGATCCTGACGACCATTCAGTAAACTAGCGAATTCTTCCATATATAACAATAAATGAAAAAAATTGTAAATAATTGTACTTTAGATCCATCCATTTTCATACCATATGGAATAAACGTAGATACGACATGGTCAGGCTGGAGCAATACTTAGATGTATTGTATTCCCAACACACAACATGCTGATGAGAAACCACTGACTAAAAGCGATCGAAAATGAAACTGGAAATTATGTTCTACTTTAATAACTCCTTGAGATTGTGGTAGCTTTCATTTCCATGAATTGTCATAAAAATAGAGAATCACAAACAAGCGGGTCAACAGTTATCAGCTTCAAAAGCTTTTAAAGGCAATCAAAGAAAATACTCATATTTGTATTGAGCATTGTTCTTTTGTGACACTTGTAAAAAGGTCAACAGACGTAGGCAACTCCACTAAGCATGTAAGAAGGGAACCTATTAATATCGGAAGTTAATACTAAGAGCATTTTGTTTTTTTCCAAGTTCATTCATAGTTTGAAACGATTTTAGGTGTGTAGATGTACATTCAAAACATAAAATATTCAGAGTGACTCATGATGTTTATGGCGCAATGGACCAAGTCTTCACTGCCTACACAAAGTCATTTCTAAGCATCGGAGCGTCTTATTGACATTATTTAAACTAAGATGGCGAAAACATTGGTGTACCTAGGGTATTCACTATATGTATTAACAACTTCAGTTTGTCCTAGTAATGGCTGGCCATAGTCGGACAATAAAGTAATTTGTAATAAGCTTTAATACATTCGATAAATAATGAATTTGCTGTAGCGAGTTCAAGAATTCCGTGGGAAAGGAATTATTGGTATTTCTTACTCTAAATAACGATATAATGCGTGTGAGTTGAAGGATTAGCTAAAAAAATAAAACTGACAATATGCATGGATTAAACGGTAATGTGCAAGTGTTTACATAAACGCTTAGCAACATAAGAGGTTTCTATTTATAAAAAGGCGGAAAATGATTGTTGATGTGTTTATTGTACGGTTCAATGATATAATATGCGGCATAATACAGAATTAATTAAAACACACAAGCTCACACACAAGACAAAGATGATACGAAGATGATATGGGTTAATAGATGACCAACTAAATATAATATTCATTCAAATCACTTGAACTGGACTCTGTATAATAAGTTTATTTATGTATACAATTATGGTTGAGTTTTTTTTTAAATCTGTGAGTTGGAAAAACTTGATATGACAAAATAGACCTTTACACTACCTTCCCGTTGTAATCAGCGCTGATGTCATATACCAGCTATCAATAAAATGCGTCCTTACATTTTTTCATTCCTAATACATGTACCAATTTGTTTCTGCAGTACAACTAGGTGGGCGTTGTATGTGAATTCATGTGTATATTTTTTTCTGAAAAGCTGATTACGATGCAAGTGTCTATGACTTACGCCACCATGTAATCAAATAATCGCTTATCGAGAATAATAAGCTACGCATAAACCTACATATCATTCAGTTATAAACAGTAAAACCCCACATTGAGAACACCTCATTAATAGACCGATACTCGGGTCCCGAAGGTGGTGTCAATATCGAGTTTTATTGTACATTGTATTTAATGTGTGTGTGTGTGAATATATATATATATATTCACACACACACACATTAAATACAATATATATATATATATATATATATTTCACTCATCAACATAATCTGTGAGTTATGTGGGCGGTGGACTAAGTTGTTGACCTTGCAGATAATCTTTGTTCTTGTATGTTTGCTATTAAGTAAACGAAGACAGGGAGCGCGTGCCACCGATATGACCGTATCAGTTTGTGTAAATAAAGATGTCGGTTAAAGTGTCGAATCTTTTAGGTCACACAATGGTATTGTATACGTGTGTAATGACATTCGGACAACCAATGCTATCTCGATACTATATCTCCGTATATTTCCTTCTTTTCCTGAAGATTTACATGATAATAAATAGATAGACATCATTCATTCATGTACATGTATATGATACAAAGACGAATATCAAATCATTGTAATTTTTCAAGCATGAATTAAATGTGTGATTACTGATTGATTTTGGTTGATATTACTACTAATAAGTTTGTTTAATTCCGAGTAAAGATTTTTTATGACACAAGGTGAGAAAACGAGGCGACTTTGACCGGAAATCTCATTTGACACGATTGAATCCGGAAATTAACATTACTTTCATCAAATTGATTTATTTATCATATTCTTCCAAGATATGAAATACTGAATATCAACGCAATTCATAGACCCCCACATCATGTACAGTGCAACCTCTCCAAAGCAACACCCTTTGGGAGAAGCAAAATCATGCTGTTGTTGAAGGTAGTTTGTTGCTCAAGAAAGGGCCTCTCTAGAGAGGTTGCACTGTATATTCAAAGCAAAATCAGATTCTACAGTTTTTGTTGTTCATAAAATGTAGGTTAAGAAATCCATACGACGCTATTCAGCCCGTATTAATCCACTACGTACCATGAATATAATATGAACCCAACTACGATCACAGAGTACAATGAATAATTTGGTCCGAGAATTGGACTTTCATCGAAATTATTGCGGTCAAGACAAGTTATTAAATTTTAGGGAAGTGTATTCCATTTTTGTTTTGTTTATGGAACAGTAACAAAGTTATAGCCATCATAACGTTTTTTTTTTCTTTCTAAAGTTATAATCTAGAATGAGAATTGCATGTGGGACATATTCTAGGAACAGAAACCGAATAATAAAGTTTGAATTTGTATCAAAATAGATAGATAGTTTATTTCAGTATCAATAAGCCAAATGGCCAAAGTGAACATAGATAACATATATACATATTATACAAAACGTGGCCATGGCATTGATCCCAATATGTATACATTATTTTGCAATTGAACAAAACGGAATGGAAATAAATAATAAAACAAAATCAATAAATGTCAATTGTTTACGAAGCAAACAGTTAGAAATAGTATAAGAAGGATAGACGGAAAACGACAAATGAAACATTTTAGTGCGGAGAAGGTGTAATGTAATAACTACATGGTCAAGCTGAATGGCCAGTATATATATACATAACTGAGAAGTATTATTGTGCGTAAGCTCTGATATAGCTGTAAGTGAAATGGGACAAACATTTTATGAGGACAAACACATAATTACGAACCGATTTATGGTGGCCTATATTGCTGATTATTTACATATTCACAAGTCAATCAATGTTTTCCTATACATGTAGTTTCGATTTTGAAAACAATCGGGTACAGGAAGGCCTACATGTATTTCAACTTTCTTTATCGTCATTGTAAAACTTTATCGTATGTTGTGACTTGACAACAAATATATAAAAACAAAACATTGCATAATAATTAAATAAAACAACGATAACACTACTTGCTGCTTGTGCAAACATGATTTTTCATTTCTATACTGAGAGAAAAAAGTTTAGCAAGTTTTTTACGCCTTTGGTTTTCGTTTATAAATCAATGTCACTTTCACGAAAGCCCCGTGCAGTATGCAGTAATCTCACTGCTCAAAGGTACTGTGACGAAATCATCGAGCCTGTTGTTGTACCGTATTTGCAACAACGTAACGTTGGGATTTTCCAACATGATAATGCCCGTTCACACACTGCGAGGCATACCTAGAACATTCTACGCATCTATAACGTCAATGTGTTGCAGTGGCCTGCAAGATCACCGGATCTCTCTCCCATTGAGTACTTATGGGACCACTTAGGTCGTCAGGTGAGAGAGCGCCATGACGTCAACAACGTCCGTGATCTTGAACGTGCCCTGCAAGCTGAATGGGTCAGGATCCCACTGCAGGTCATTAGAAAACTGATTTGCAGCATGCAACGTCATTGTCTGGCAGTCTTGGCTGCGAATAGTTGGCACACTAGGTATTGAGTCGTGTCCGAACTTTTACGCCTGACCACCTAGTTCATTTCACGCACGCCTGAGACTAAACGCCTCAAAATCATGGAATACCATTGATGCGAATCATTGGTGATAAGTATCAAATATCTGAAAATCTATTTGGTTTTATGATTTCGTACCTATACCCTTTCCCCAGGAGTCAATCCTGTCTGACCTTGCTAAACTTTTTTCCATCAGTATATATACATGTATATACTGTATATATACACGTGTCGTCACAACAGGATACCAGTGAGATAAATGGGAAACCCATTTGGTCATTACAGCGAAACGTACCTTATAAATGTACATCTTGTATTACGCATGTTCCATGTAGCAAATTGTTGTATAAACTAAGTTGATGTCATCAGCACCCACTAAACTATTATAACTGCCAGTACTCATCATACTAGCATCCGTGGTACCATCGTCATTGTCAGTATCCATGACACAATCTTCACCATTCCTCAACGACACCATCTTCGTCACCATTATCATCATCATCATCATTATCATCCAAATGAAAAAAATCTAAATCAAACGTTTTATGTCATGGGGTGAAAAGCTTAAAATGTCATAACGAGAATAATAGGAATTCAACAGCGCAGATTCTAATCACCACTACACCGTCATCTCATGTCGCGCTCGAAGTGTTTGTACCAGATAAGGGGAGTTACGTCCCTTCGAACACGAAGTAGGGAAGCAGGTCGTGAGTATTCCATGTGCAACTGTACACTGACTACAGTTTGATTTAGATCATTTGTATGTTTGTATCCATTAAGTGCGCGTAGTAAAAAAAAAACAATGTATTGATGCACCCGTAGGCGTCCAAAATACAAAATAATAGTATGTATGAATACTGGAAAAAAAAACAATCCAATATTAAATAACATTCTGAGATTCCTTGCTCATTTCTGAAACAACCTACACAGGGACACTATACTACAATTAACATAGTGCCCCTTGCCTCCACCGGCAAAGAGCATTTTTCACATGTGGTCCAAAATCTATAGCCAACAGTTTTTACGGCAGATGTAGGGTTCCAAATACGCGAATTCTGTGTTAACACCTCTTTCGCTTGAAACCTATGTGGTCGTTATCCAAAATGATCTGGCAGTCGAGTTTCAGACCGCGCATTTACAATTTGAGAAGTTCAGCACCGTGCTAATAACAAGGCTCCCGGACGCTTGCAAATGATTACTGTGTTCTGTTAGGACGCCTTCCTAATAAGTGACATTAACATTCGTTAAATGTTTTATCAATGCTATAACAAACGTGTGTCTATGAGCAACTGATCACAAGTACACGTATGTATACGTTTGCTAACCTACCATGCAATGTATGGAGACTATACTCTGTCTAGTTTTTCAGACGAACACGTCATGGTTAATTCCCTTACATGCTTAAGTTAAAGCTGTCACAATGTAACGTATTTCATGTTTTCGCTGATTTTAGGTCTTTTCGTCATATCTTTAATTTTGTACAAGAACCAGTCAATAAAACGTTATCATTACGTTCAGTTATATTTTATTCTCCCTAACACGACATGGTGTCAGAATAAAGAAAATCAACGCTCACAACGCGAGATTCTGCTTAGCAACAACTTGTTTTCCATCCCTTTTGGGTCAGGACTTAGTGCAGTCACTTGTAACAATTTGTATCAGCTAGAATTCGCGTCGGTATTTGGAAGTGTACCAGTAGTCGGACAGTTGATTCGGATACGCAATATGGCCAGTGGATTTAATTTCGATCATCCAGTCTTTAATTGGAACACTGGGGACATTTATCAGGAATATGAACGGTTCAAACAACATGTTGAATTTGTATTCAAGGGTCCTCTATGTAAATCAGAAGCCAAAGATCGAGCTGGGTGGCTTGGTCTATGGATCGGTCAACAAGGTCGGGAAATATATAAAACATTCGAGTGGGCTGATGGCGAGCAAGACAATCCAAATGTGATTCTCACTAAACTTGGAAATTATGTGAGACCGAGAAGGAATAAGCGTATTGCTAGATTTCGGGCCTCCCAACGTAAACAGTCAGAGGGGGAATCGTTTGACAACTTTGTTAAGGATTTACGCATTCTCTTAATGGATTGTGACTATGATAATTCGGACGATATATTGATTGACCTAATAATCAATGGAGTCGCTCATCCAAAGGTCCAGGAGAGAATGTTAGATAGAGGCTCAGACTTGACATTAGCTAAGGCCTTGGAAATAGGTCAACAGTTCGAGTTGTCTCAGAAACAGCTGAAATTGATAAGAAATGAAGAGAGCATCAACAAAATAGGATATAAGGGCATGAAAAACCACAATTCTATGCCAAAACAGGCTCCTTCACAGGATAAGAAAGAAGCTAAATCAAAGTGCTGTAAGTGCGGGACTCTTCATGCTAAAAACAAATGCCCAGCTAAAGGAACGCATTGCAAATATTGTAAAAAACCTGACCATTGGCTAAAAGTTTGTCGTAAGCGGTTGAGAAAAGTGAACTTAGTTGACGAACAGTCAAATATTTCTGATTCTGAAGGTGATGAACCACTTTACATAGAATCGATAGATACTGTGAATGTGAATTCGATCCAGGATAACAAATGGACAGTCAATTTGTGCATTTCTGAAAAGAATCTTCCATTCTGTATTGACACTGGAGCAAAATGCAACATTCTAGTTAAGTCAAAGTTCAGAAATTTGTCAAAAGGACTTAAATTAGAGAAAAGTGGCAAAACCTTGAAATCGTTCACTCATCATAAGATCACTCCAATCGGCAAAATTACTTTACCAGTGAAATTAAGTTCTGATAGTCAAGAAATTATGGCTACATTTGAAGTTATTGACTTAGATCAAGAATGTGTTATCAGTGGAGATTTAGCAGAAAAGCTTGGACTGATACAAAGAATTCATAATGTCAATGATCTTCAAAATGAAAGTGACCAGGTATTATCTCGTGATTTTCCAGAACTTACTAAGACAACCGGAACCCTACCGGGAGAGTATATAATAAAACTCGAAGATAACGCGAAAGGTGTGATTCATCCTCCTAGGAGAATTCCTGCAGCTATCCGTGAAAAAGCAATTAAGGAACTGAATGATATGCAGACAAATGGATACATAACGCCTGTTGATACACCAACCAAGTGGGTGAATTCTATGGTTGTTTCTGTCCGGAATGGTAAAGTTCGAATCTGTTTGGATCCTAAAGATCTGAACAAAGTTGTGAAAAGGGAACATTACCCGATGAAAACCATAGAAGATGTCACACAAAACATTCCGAAAGCTACTGTGTTTTCAGTCCTAGACGCAAAATCAGGTTTTATGCAAATTAAACTTGATCAGAAGTCTTCGTATCTTACAACAATGAACACACCAGTGGGAAGATTTCGTTGGCTGCGTCTCCCTTATGGTATCAGATCAGCGCCTGAAATATATCAGCGTATTATGGACCAAATGCTTCTAGGAATCGATGGGGCTTTCGCCATTATAGATGACATACTAATTGCAGGTCGTGACTTACAGCATCATGATCAAATTCTTAGACAAGTGGTAGAAAGAGCCACTTCATATAATCTGAAGTTGAATTTCTCGAAGTGTTCAATAAGACAACCTAGAGTTAAATACATGGGGCACATTCTTACATCTGAAGGTTTATGCGTCGATCCAGAGAAAGTTCGCGCTGTGTTAGAAATGCCAGCTCCATCTGATAAGGAAGGTGTTCGTAGATTCTTGGGACTCGTTCAATACTTGGCAAAGTTTATTCCAAATCTTAGTCAGATTGACGCACCGTTACGCATTCTGTTGAAAAGTGATGTCGCCTTCACCTGGCAACATGAGCAAGAAACGTGTTTCCAGGAACTGAAAAAACTCTGTACCACACCACCTGTCTTAGTTTACTATGACGTAAATAAACCGGTTGAAATAGAGTGCGATTCGAGCAAAGATGGACTAGGAGCCGTGCTCTTACAAGAAGGACATGCTGTGGCTTATGCATCTAGGTCACTAACTGAAACCGAAAAACGCTATGCTCAGATTGAAAAAGAAATGTTGAGTGTGAAATTCGGTGTAAACAAATTTCATTGCTACGTTTTTGGAAAAGAAATAACTGTTTACAACGACCACAAACCGTTGTCTCAAATCTTCGGTAAACCGCTCTTATCAGCACCAATGAGAATACAAAAGATATTATTACAACTCCAATGGTACGACTTGAAGGTAGAGTATAGAAAAGGGACAGAGATGAAAGTATCTGATGCTTTGTCACGTGCGTACCTACCTAGTAATCATTCCGAAATAAACTGCGAAGACAACTTTGCAGATCTGATCAGTATGATATCAGTTAGCAAAGAGAAATACGGTTCGATACAAGAATTCACAAAAGCTGAACTTTGCGTTTTGTACAATACTATAGTGAATGGTTGGCCGGATTCGAGAAGTGAGGTTTCAGTTGAAGCTAGACCATACTGGGACTCTAGGGACCAATTATCAGTGTTAGATGGAGTTATCTATAAGGGTCTTAGAATTGTCATTCCACCAAGTCTAAGGAGTGAAATGTCGAAATTGATTCATAAATCGCATCTAGGAATGACCAAATGTAAGCAACGCGCAAGGGAGGTGATGTATTGGCCCTCAATGAATTCTGACATTGAAAAGTGTGTAAGTGAGTGCATTGAATGCGCTTCATTACAAAATCAACAGTCTGCTGAGCCGTTAATTCCATCTGTACCACCAGACTTGCCGTACAGTTTTGTTGGTTGCGATTTATTTGACTTTGAATCGAAGAAGTATCTATTGATTGTGGACTACTATTCAAAATATATAGATGTCATTCATATGCAATCAACCGTAACATCAAGTGTCATCGAAGCTATGAAGACAACTTTCGCTACCCATGGTATACCGCTCAAATTACGATCAGACAATGGGCCGCAGTTCTCCTCAAGAGAATTTAAAATGTTCTGCAAGGAATTTGGAATCGAACATGAAACATCTAGTCCGCATTTCCAATCAAGTAATGGAGAAGCCGAACGAGCAATTCAAACTGTTAAAAGATTATGGACTAAATCACATGACAAAACTCTAGCTTTACTAGATTATAGAACAACACCGTTAGAAGGTCTAAATAAATCACCAGCGCAACTCCTAATGGGAAGAAGACCACGTAATATACTACCAGCAGCGACAGGTGTTCTTATGCCAAAAACTGAAGATTCTAAATCTGTGAAAAGCTATCTTCAAATGGACAAACAAAAACAAAAATTCTATTACGACAAAAGAAACCATGTTAAATCGCTACCATCACTAGAACCTGAATCAAAAGTCGTTGTCAAGCATGGAAATGCTAAGACATGGACCCCCGGAACTATCATAAAGAAAGATAAACCTAGATCTTACATTGTTGCCTGTGGTGATCAGTTATATCGGAGAAATAGAAAGCACTTAAGACCAACCAAGGCTAGTGCTAACGATCAATCTACGCTGGACGATCAGTCTACGTTGGACGATGATTATTCAGATATGGGTTCGAACAACTCAGACAATCATGAGACTCCACCGTCACCCAAAGTTGACAATAATAGACATTACATAACCAGATCTGGAAGAAGCGTTGTACCACCAGTTAAACTAAATTTATGAGCTTTTGACTATCTTAAATTTGACTATCAACAATTCAACTCACTCATTAGTTATATCATGGACATTATAGACTGTAATTTAATAATTTAGACTTAGCCAAATCTTTGTTGCTGCATTGACTAATTTATGCTATTTCTTGGATTTAAAATTTTTCTTTGATAAGTTCCATCATTTCATGTTTTGCTATGACTCTTACTAAATTTAAACTAGAGAGGATGTAACGTATTTCATGTTTTCGCTGATTTTAGGTCTTTTCGTCATATCTTTAATTTTGTACAAGAACCAGTCAATAAAACGTTATCATTACGTTCAGTTATATTTTATTCTCCCTAACACGACACACAAAACACACAGTTCATGATCAAACAAGACGCTGTGCGTAATAAACGCAAACGTTCCCGGTGGCATGCTGGCCCATGCATTTCCATTGTACACGAAGTTTATTCTAAATTTCGACATCCAAATCGGGTCATGGGCAATATAGGGAGATTGTAAGTAGTATTTGGCAAAAACTGTGTAACTATCACTATTTAACTTTAATATGATGAAAGAAAAATAAAAATAAATTGAAAAATAAAAAAATAAATCCTAGGGCCGTAAAATTCGGACCCCAAAATAAGTGACAATTTTTATCGAAATGTTGATAAACTTCACATGGCTCAAAAATATTTTTTCACACAAGATATATTAAATATATTTACATTTTCTGAAAGCTGAGAGCCTCGTCTCTCATTTGATATGCATTCTATTAAAATCGATTGAGAAATAAAAAATAAAACCCTAGGGCCGTAAAATCAATTAGTTTTTCTTATTAGGGCCGGGGAATACACTTTGCCTTTGGACCCATATTGTTCCAAATGATTCACATCCGTCAGTTAATATCAAATTTTCACGATTAACATTGAAAATTCCTTTGTCTGACAGTCTTAACAACCTAAACAGCCTAGGTACGTATGATCGTGATATTTCAATGTATGCTTATACTGATCTAATATTAGAAATTGTTACATTCGTAGATATTGTGCATTTGTAGTTATTTTGAAAACGAAAGTAGATCTACTTTCGATTCTTAAGTTTTGTCAATATTGCTATTCATATTACTCTAAAGTGTAAATTAAGGACAACAATTCAATATATCACGAGAAGTAATTAATTATAGGTGATAAGTATTTGAACATTTAATCAACTATGATGAATAACGTACGCCATAACGTGATTGAAATAGTCAACTAGTACTTCCTTATAATTGAACTATTTATCAAATTTACTTGTGCGTACCCAGGAAATTAGATAAATAATATTTAGGTGATTTTAAATGGTATTTCAGCTATACATTAGCTAGATATTACAATATTAAGACCACCTCATTATAACCACCACTTATCTTAGGACTAGTTTTCAATATTTCCTGTATAAATGAAATTAACAGTGAGACCACTTCAACACCACTAATTAAGTTGGGACCTATATGTAGTCTTGCGGTTTTAAAGTAGTTACCATTCCAAATTGAAATCATAGAACATTTTCAGGGCATTTATCACTTTACATACCACAGCAATAGTAAGTACATCCATGGGGTGTTTCTGTAGAAGTTGTAGAAAAAGCAAAATTGTTTACACAATGAACAAACAAATTAACCAGTCACTTACTGACTTACTCATGTTGGGTGAATGGCATTGGAAACTTACAGTGAGCTCATACAAGATGATAACAGGGTTTTCATTAAGAAATTAAGTAACCAATTTTCTTGCCAAAGCAATAGATAAATCCAACGATAATTGTTCATATTCTTGCGAAAATTAAAAAAATCTTGGAAAAAACAACCGATTCAAACGTGTTTTACGGATGGTTTCAATTAGCATTCGGTTCTTAATGAAAACCCTGTGATAAGCCATTGATAAGCACATGATAAGCTGTATTACATCATTTACTGTCAACATCTATTTAAATATTTCGAGCTCAATATAATGTTATGAGCTACACGAATCAGTACAAATTGATTTTTTTATCTACTTTTAGATCAAAATGGCACAAATCTGGCAAAAGAGCCGTGCATTTGAGGAAACAAATTTGCATATGCTCAGTAACAAAGCATTGTGTGATGTTACATTTTTAGTGGGAACTAAGAAAGAAGAGATCAGCGCCCATAAATTTGTATTAGCAAGTCGAAGTCCAGTTTTCTTTACCATGTTCTGTGGTGCTATGCCAGAGAAAAACACAATTGAAATTGATGATATTGAATCAGAGACAATGAATTCACTACTATGGTAACTTTTCTTCATCACAAAATTAATATCATTGGCATCAGAAATTAAAAATAAGAAATTATTTCAGTCTGAAAATGATGTAATTCAAGACACCATCAAATATTCTTTAACACATTTTAAGAATTAAGTCATAGAGGTATGTAACTCTTCATAAAAATGTACAAAAACTCACAAAAGGCATTCAAACTGGCCTGTCTTAAATAATGACTACTTTAATTAGTTTAATCTATATCCATGTACCAACTAAATCGTTATAGTTTCTCTGAAATTATCTGAGATTGGCCTGAAATAAGTACATGGAAGCCAACATTCGTATTGAAAATGTCCATACACTATACTTATATTATTCTATATCTTTGTACTCTATTTTACTTTATACTTGATGAATATAAATTAATCAATATTTAATTTCGAGACTTTTTTCCAGGTTTATTTATACAGAAGACTGTATAGTTAGTGGAGAGTCAGTGATGACATTATTATATGCTGCAAAGAAGTATGATATAACACGTCTAGAACAGAAATGCCGTGAATTCTTATCAGAGAAAATCAACTGTGATACTGTCTGTTCTATATTCACACAAGCTCACTTGTTTAGTGAAATGGATCTAAGAAAAAAATGCTTCGACTTCATCCTTGCCAATGGCCATGCAGTCTTACAGTCTGATAGCTTTCTTACTTTACCAAAGGAACTACTCAAAGAAATCCTTGAGTCTGATGACATTAGTGCAGAAGAGGTGGATATCTACAAGGGTTGCAAAAAATGGGCTACATATCAGATGAGAAAGTCCGATGAAAATAAAGAGATCAGTCCATCAGATATAAGAAACACTTTTGGGGAGCTACTCTATCTAATAAGATTCCCAATAATGCCCATTAAAAAATTCAATTCTGAAGTTTCAAATGATGACATTTTATTACCACCTGAAATTGTCATGGTATTTCAACATTTAGTTGCCCAATCAAGTAATGAAGACATTATGTTTAGCAGTAAGAGAAGAAAGGCTTACAGAAGAAAGATTTTTGTAAGAAACCAAAGAGGTGCAAACAACTCAGAATGGAATCAGCAAGGAGCGACAGATGCCATTGATTTTGTTGTTTCACAAAAAGCTATGTTTTACGGCATTGGTGTATATTCACCCTGCAGACATGGGGCTATCAAAGGCACAATTAGTATATCAAGGAAAGATGAATCTATCATTACAAAAAAAAAGGTTGAAATTTGCAATTCTTCATTGAACCATCAACAGGAAATCCTGTTTGATGATGACGTGTGTCTTGAACCAAATAACAAATACACCATTAAACTTCAGCTAACAGGACAAAACACTTTTTGTGGCAATAATGGACTTGAAACAATCACTGAGGGCAACTTCTGGATTAAGTTTAGTAAAAATGTTGAAAGTTCAAATCTTACTGATGTACAAAGTGGGCAAATCCCATTTCTGATACTTGGTGTCTCAGGGAATTAGTTCCTACAGAGGAAATCTATCCTTCACATGAATTCAATGATTCTGACATTTCAAGAGTTACATCAAACAGTTGAAGATTCAATCAATGTTATAAGATAGTAAAATACAACATGATTATGGTGATCACGGGTATGGGGAAGAATTAATGAAGTGAACATTTTTCTTCCAAGCCCTTCTTTATTTCAGTGTAATGATGCTCAGTTATGAATACATGTTAAGTGTAAAATCATTCCAGTGAAGTTGTATTTTAGCATCGACCATCAGTTTTAATGAAAATATGAAAATACACTTGGTTGTCATGAAGCGTAAATTGAAATTCATTTTGACAATGAGTGATATCGTTTGCTCTTCAGACAATGGGTTGATACACTAGTTGACAGGTCAATTATGTTTATTTTCCTGAATTAATCTGGGATGATCGAAGTTTTTACAAAATAGACAGTCTGTATTACACAAATTTCCAGTTTCATGTCTGAAGTTTGCTTATTATTTTCAGTCAAAATAACACTATGTGCGATGTTATCTTGGAAAATTAGAAATTCATTATATCTGAACATATTTAATGAAATTTCATTGTATGGAAATATATATTAGGGATGAAGTAATTTGTTTGGTCCCAAACTACTTCACTGTAACGATGTTCTACAGTATTACCAGACATTGTACACAAAAAGATCCAATGCATAAAATTATAATTTATACCAAAACAGAATGAACAGCAGTCTCATTAGTTGACATGATATTGAATAAATCACAATGAATATCATGTGAAGCAAGTGTACTAACATGAGCAAGAAAGATTTAATAGCCTAGAGTTCTCATCCCAGGGTTCCTAGGTGCCAAACATTAAAAGCAATGCTTATTTCTCACTGATGAAACAACTGTTAAAATACAACTTGTAGATGACCCACTTTTAAACAACAATACTATCCATTTTCACCTAAATTTCATGTAGATATAAGCAGACAAACCAGTATAATAAAACGTCCAGTATTGTTGTACTTAAGAAGAGAGATAACAACAATGTTTTCAATGATTAAATTATTGACTTATTTTTTGTGCCAAAACATGTTAAGTTTAATTTCATAGTAACAATCATCACTGAGGTCAAAAAAGTACCGAGTAGTCTCAAGTGCATAGTGAGGTTCATCCATGATGTAGCCTCAACACCCAGAATAAACCATATCAGACATTAGCCCTAAACAAAAAAAAGGTTTATTTCCGGTTATATGCCCAAAAAAATATGGGTCGGTAGGTAGCGATTTTTTTCTTTTATGTTTTTTTTTTTACATATATCGGCAACACTGTTGAGAAAATTACAATATAGCACTAAGACTTGTACGCCGTAAAAACTTGAGTCAGCAGGTAAAAGATGGGTCGGTCGGGTAAACCTAACTTTTTTTACGCCTTACTAAGATTTCAAAAAGACTAAGGACCTGCATAAAATTTCAAGAAAATTGTGCTATACATGTGATTTCTAGTGCTAGCAAGCAAAGTGAGTGAAGGATGGACAACGCCTGCATGATCACAGTAGCACACACCTTAAGCACTTTGTGTATGGGTGAGCTGAAATATCTTACCAGAAATAAAACTGAACAAAAGAAAGAATTTAACTTATGATGATCACTGACTTTCATACAGTTAGCAATATTTCTCATTTATTTAAACCTAGTAATGTAACTATGATCATTTAGACGGACTTATTGTCACTTCTCAGATGTGTAGCCAACTAAAAATAGTCATAACCTATCATCAGTATATATACAGTCCACTCCACTTATAATGAGATCAGTTACAGCGAAATACCGCATACAATACGGTGTTTTCAAAATCCTGGCCATTTTCCTTTTTTGTCTATATGTTATTTCCTTCGATACAACGAAATGTCTATAGCAAGAATATTGGCTATAGCGAGGTCTCTTTATCTGCCCAACAGCAAATTTTACACAGGTATAATGAGATCATCGATATTTTGACTGTTTTTTTTCACACCTCTCTATGGTAATCAGACAATACATAATGGTCAAAAAACAATGAACACAATTGAATGTAGTGTGTGAAAGTCTTGTCAAGCACATTAAAGAATAAAATTTTACCACTTTTGTGTATGTACCGCAAATTAGAATTGCCCTTAATTGTAACAAATTGTAGCAATAAACGTGTAGATTTAAGCATGAAAATGTATCAGGGGACACATTCATGCATCTTGATACTGTAGAAAAGTTTGTGATCGTAAAACTAAGAATGCTAAACAATGCACTAAATTTTACGTCGTATTTTAGTGGTCCGTAATAGACTTTAACGACATAAATGCTGCAAGCTGCTTCTTTCTATGTTGTAAAAAGTTAAATGAATATTAAGTATTAGGTGTGCACATGTATGCGTGTTTAGTAACATACTTTTACTATTTTTACTGTTACTTTTCGTTTTATATTGTGACCATGTGGATAATTAATACTCTTCATATTGGAGTAAATTGAACTTCCGTTAAATTATTTTTATTTTCACTATAAATTCCTTATTGCCACTATCTAACCCTTTTATGGTGTAAACTTTGGTCCCATATCGCATACAACGTGACCCGTTTATAACTAGGTACTCACCGTGGTCCCGATGATCTCATTATAAGCGGAGTAGACTGTACATCAGTAATGATTTTAAATTGCTCAGATAAATGCTTAACATGATAAATACTCCCTTATATTTCCTTGTTTTATTAAAACTATTCATGTAAATAAATTGTTTTCACATTATACAGAAGATCAATCACTAGTAACTTTCATAATACATGTATATTCACAGAATAATAACGATTCAATTAACATCACATTGCCTGATCCAATGTACTTTCATCAGATCACCGTGTAACTGAATGCCCCAGTATGACTGTCTGAAGACTGTTGCCAAGGTGAGCCTTGTTATGCCAGAAGTCAGTGAAGCGCACCATTGGGATGGCTTGTTTTTATTGTCTTCTATCATGTACTCAAGTTATCCGTTTACTAAGATTAGAATAACCTACACCTGCACAAGTTAATACAAGTTTTTCACCACCAAGTTTTAAATCTTCCTCCTCTTCCTTTAGCTCAACAGTTTCTACTTTAAACATAACTTGGAAAAAGTCTCTGATATGCCGTAAGTAGTGAATTCTGTAATAAAAACAAAATATGTTTTATTCAACACAAACTAACATGTAGAAATAATACTAAAATTCAAACACTAATGTATTTGTAACTACTTACCCCTGAAAACTGGACCCCTTTCTGGACAGGGCTAAAGTTCAGTTTTCCAAGAATTTCGTTTCTCAGAGAACTTTTGATAAGATCTGAAACTAGTCTTGAGAATAACTGTTTTATATACGTAGTATTCTACATTTAGTTGTATTGATATGTATCTAATTAATGTCTGTTTTTATTTAGCCGTGTTTGTCATCTCTAAACAATTGTATTTTAATAAATAACTATGCAACAATAGATCCAAAGGTGTGATCATCATATTAAAACTGCATAATTATGCTGTTAATTGATTATATCTGATTGATCAACATGATATTTACTACAGCCCCCAAAGTGTTTTTCACGCCTTCACTAATTACAGGCACTACCACTAAATGGTAAATAAAACAATGGAACTTGTAAGTCTGAAGATATAATGTGATATTACTAAAAACTTTTACATAATTCTAGAACATGCATACCTGGTATTCAGGTGTGAAATATAGCTTAATGTATTTAAGCAGACAGGAGAAATCGTTTGGCTTCTGAAATTCTGAGGTTCTGGCATTCAGAGAATTTTTTTGCACTAATCATAGAAGAGGAAAATTGAAACTTGAATTCCGATTTTCATGGGTTATACTGTATTGTTTAAAAGGGTACAATAAAAATTATGTCAGAGAAAACAACAGATCTCCTAGCAATAAGTCTGAATAACAAATTGATATTTACAGGCATCCAGGATCCAGTAAAGTAACTTATTTCACTGATACAAGTAATAAGTTAAAACAACCTGATTCAAGCGAACCCCCACCCGCTTACAACTTTGTTGTGTGTGTGGGGGGGGTATAAATAGTACTGAACATCTGTATAATGTAAGAGCCACTCAGCTAGGTAGTATAAGTAGAAGAAAGGTTTTTAACTAGCAGATTAGTCTATTAGTTTGTCTCGAAAATGGAGGTACTTTTCAACTGGCACAAAAATGCTGTTCGGTATTAAATGATAAGATATATACTTGACAGCTTTAAGAATGCAAGTTTGATATCACACAAGATTACCAGTTGCTTTAGTTGATTACATTAAAGAAGGCACAAACAAATTACTACTTTATCATATTAAGAAAAATTCAGTGACAAATGCATTCAGTTCATCGATCTTACTTTGTACAATTTTTAAACAGCGTCCTGTAAAATATCAAATAATAGTGTTTTCAAATCAGGCACACAAATTGCAACACATTTAATAAATTGTGTTTTAAAGTTGTTAAGTATAAAGCATATTTTCAAAACTGAATAAAATTTTACGTGTAGTCTGTAAGTTGTCCTGTTTGAACCTTTGAAACATCTTGCTGACCAAGTACCATCATTAATGCTGTAATACTCTGCGTTATAGTATCAACACAACCTCCCTGAAAACGCAATTCCTCAAATTAAAGAATAAACACTATAAATATGCAGTAAAACTTTACTTAGTGACCACTGCAATATAAAGACCACACTATTACAATGACCTCTTATTCTTGCACCAGTTTTCAATGTTTTTTTTTTCTCAATATATTCTCAATGTTTCCTCGGTAACGTGCTGGTAAGATATCCTCAATATTACAACAATTTTATTAGGTCTCTAATGTGGTATTAATATCTAAGTTTTGCCATACATGGTATTTTAGTACATGTATTTACATATTCATGTTTGGTTGTTCAGGTATTATTGAGTCAAACATTTTATATCAGTTGATACATTACCTAAACTGAAAGTAGAAACTTTCCTGACTCATTAACTTATCAAGGCCATGTATGCATTTAACTCCCAGTAAATCATGTTGCTATTAAGATATGCATGCTGATAGGCCATGCCTACTAAGTGCAAACTGAAGGTACTCGACTGTTCATCAACATTCAGTAGAATTAAAATTGCCACCAAAGAATGATTTCCTTGCTTCTCCTGTATTCATTGAAGAATATAAGTTTATCTGATATGCTTCTGTAGTGAAAAAAATGTGATTTTTCAGTGATTATTTAGGTCCAGTATTTAACATATCAGTCCGATATAGCAACAAAAATTTGGATATAGTAATAATTCTACGACCATTCATGTAAAATACTATACTTAAACATGAGGAAACAGTTGATGCGAGTCAACACTTGTACCAAGCTCTTTACACTCTACCGTTAATACTCACCCTGTAAACTTCTTTGAGAAGACCAACAGCAGCCTGTTTTCCGAGATCTTCGGGAACACTAGGCCCCTTATCTGATCCTTTTGGATTTGAGACTTGCTCAGCAGCATAAAATGTTCCTTCTAATGTCTCAGCCACTAATGTTAATCCAAATCCAGGTGATCTGACAGAATAATGAATGTGTTAATGTAATAGAAGGAAGTACATTAGGTAATATCATGACAGAGAATAGATCTGGAATAATCTGGAATCAAACAGTTAAAAAAGATCATGAACAGTACTATTTAATGTATAAAAGAAAAGTATGGCTCAAATAAAATATCAAAAATCATAGCAATTAAAAATGTTATAATCCAATCAATACAATTGGGATCATCTATAGCATTAAATAAATTGGAAAACCAGGAATAAAAATATTTAACAAAGAGAACAAACACTCAATTTTAGAGGAGAAAAAAATGCATAATTTACAGAGCAAGGACAAAAGGTGTATACAGATGGACATTTAACAATTTTGTTTTCAGTGGAGTTTAACATCAAACCAATAGTCATGGTCATTTAGCAACTTTCCAGCTTTAACAGTGGAGGAAGACCCTAAGTTTAATATTCAAAAACTCATGGTGGTGAGAGGCTAGTGATTACAAATCGATCATAACCACTTGAACACGGAGGCCCCTAAATTTAACATTTAAGATTTTTTAACGCAAATTACTCTTTACAATTCGAGATCTCTTACTTTCCAGACTGTGATCCCTTCATATGATCTGTATAGATATAAATATCTGGTAAGAAAGAATTTAACACACTTCTTGCTGCATCAACGATCCTATTAGCAGTAGCAGGAGACATTCTTGTTACCCATCTAGATAGTGTGTTAAGGTAGATCATGTAATGTAGCAGTACCTTGTTATCTTTGAGCAGAGAGAGAAGATTTACTTCAAGACAAACTTGTCAGCAAAGGCCCCCAAAAAGAGCTAAGAAATATGGCCTTCTTGCACAGTTGGCCTTAATTAAACTGTTTTGGTCTATCAATCCATAAATGTGTCCTTCAGATGGGGTCATTGGTCATAAGATGGTCCTAATTCACAGGTGTCCATAACTTTTGTAATGGACTTTCTGTTCATGATGATATGATGTTCTTTAAATGTGTAGGACATTCCATTGAAAAAAAAAACACATTCAAAATTTAGTATGCAATCTAAATGTGAACTAGTCTGCATAGCTAAATTCAGATGAGCTTGTAACTCGGGCATGCCATGGCATTTATGCAACTAAAAATTAACAGACAAGCTTGGCATAAATTATCATATATGATATAACATGTATTTTACAGCACAAACAATGGTCCGATTAAGGATACGCTACACCCCGGACTCTTTTTACTTTTCCTGCTTCAGTAAAATGGAGAGGCCTAAGTTTTTGTCGACAAGGACAACGTAACAGAACTTCTCCACCCCCATCTGGAGCTGATCCTCTCTTCATAATCTAAAATTGGACAAAGAATACATGCCTGTCACAATTTAAATCATTTATAGTATGTGATCATTAATAGTAGATCAACATTGCTCATGATTTCAAAACATACTTGGTAACAGGGACATGAACGATTTTTCAAATCTCCATAATACATGTTTAATAGGGAAAAATGTTTATGCATCTGTGTACATGACTATGGTCAATCACATACATAAGATAACTAAGAACTATTATTACAAAAAGTGGCTATAAAACTTCAAAGCTATTTCCATAACTTTTAACCTTGCTTTTTCCTCCCTGGGAGCCAATAAATGATTTGATTTATTCAATAATAATGACCAAAGAGTAACTAAGACTTTATCCTTAAGTTATAATTCAACATTAAAAACCTTACAATCTAGTTAAAACATTAATCAGTACAAATATCTTCAGTAATATACATTTTTACCATTAATATACATTGAAGATAGACATGAAATTTGTGAGGTGAAATTCAAGCATACGTTCTCATTCTGTACATTGAATCTTTACATTAACAGCTAATAAATTCATGTAATCTTATTCAATTAAAAATTAAATCAATTCAAAATAATGTGAGGCATACATTAAGATTTCTCTCCATGACCAAAGTACAGTAAAACCTCACATTGCAAACAACTCAATATTATGACCACCCTGTTATAATGACCACTTATTTCGGACTGGCTTTCAATAACTCCTCTGTATTTCAACTTGATAATGAGACCACCTGGGTCCTGAAGGTGGAGGTTTTACAGTAATAATGACCAAGAAACTTTTCAAAGAATTACTAATTACTGTTATAATTAAACTTATTAGTAATATTATTATTAAACTTTATTATTACAGATTAATGTTTTAATAATGTTAATAATTTACTGTGGGTTTTCCCTTACTTAAGATTTCTGTGTCCTTACGCATTAAATTGGCTGTGGGACCCATTTTTTCCAAAACCTTGCATCCCATGTGATGCAAAAAATCGATATATTTCTTTTTTGCCTGAAATTATTTCAGAGATGGAGGTGGCCATAAATAAAGTGACTGAAAATACCATACCTGGGACCCTTAATTTTTCTCCCAGTACCCCAAAAATATTGTATTGAGAGTCCCTAGGACCCTCAAACAGAAACTCTTAGGGAAAACCCTGTGTAAATACAAACTAACCTTCAGTTCTAGGCCATCATCAGTGCCAAGGAATTTCTTTAATACTGGTAATGTGGATAGTTTGATCATATCAACCTGTGAAATAAAAAAATAGCCACTTAATGAATACAATGGAATTCTTTTGTATTTTATCGGAAAACACATGAGGTTGAAAAAATATGCATGTATAATAATGTTATATATATACTGGTAATACATGTACTATTCATTGAAGTACATGCAATAATTCACTATTAAAAACAGTAAAGATTATCTTCTTATTGAACTTGATAAAACCCTGCAGCACATAAGTAGATGATATTTCTCCAAGGTTGACAATTTATTTACAGATAAGCTCAGCCATTTCACTATAATACTTAAATTGACCTGATTTGTTACAATTGCCACGCACTGGGCATATACTTACAGAGGGATCAACTTGGTCATTTGTGATTCCAGTAAGCAATGCATGCACAGGATTTTTCATAAATGGAGCTAGACAAAGAATTACTTCCAGAAAATAACCAATAGAGCGCTGTAAATTACAATCATGTTCTACTTTTCCTCCAATCAAAATGCCTGGATGATATAGAAGACTTGTACCTAAAAATAACAACACAAGATGTAAAAGGTACATAATGGCGACAGAACACAAAAGAATACCTGGTAGTTCTCAAGTACAGAATAAGTGATTAACTAACAGCATCATGATGAACAAAACATTAAACAATGTCACTAACAACACTGAGCAAAAAAAAACAACAAAAAAGAATAATACCAGCATTCCTAGAAAAACAGGACATAAAAATAAACATACAACAGACATACCTGTTTCACTTACAACAATATTTGACCCATTTGTTAATTTGTCCAATAACCTAATCAGACTGGCTTCAAAATCTGAAATATCAATAAATAATGCTATAAATGATACCTTTAAGAGACATTATGCAATTTCACATGACCAACAATAAAATAAACTGCAGCATATATCAAAGAACATTTCCTTTCATCATTTTATAAACATCAACAGTGTTCCCACACACTTATGAAATTGGGGGTAAGCTTAACCCCTAGGTTTGGAATCTGGGGGTACGAGAAGTACTTTGGGCAGTTTTGCATTTTACACAGTTAAAGGCATAAAAAACATACTAAGTTAATACTTAATAGTTCCTTAGGACTAATCACAAAGCAATACACTATAAAATACACCCTTTTAACCAAAGTGTGATAAATATATAGAGTGAAGAACTTCATGCACGTGACACACAATGGTACCGCAGGACGTGAGCGTTTAGGCCAAGTTAGGGCCGGACGAGGGCCGAATAACACTTGAATTATACTTGCATTACCTCTTAAGCCAGGATTGTCTTCTTTACTTCTTATTTTCTTTATCTTCACGGCCTTGCCAGACAATGTAGCAAGGACCAAACGCTGTCTGAGAAAATTGCAGCCATCATACGTCATAGGTTTCTGTGACATTGTATTTGGTTGAACAAATGTGTATCTCTAATACTTTGTTTACGTTTTGTAAAATTCAGCACGTGTGACAGCTAACTTCTAGTTCTCACAAATTAGTTTCGTATTTGAATGTATCGAAAGAAAGTTGGAAAAAATATATAAATACCAGTATAATAAACACAATTTTATTTATCGTCAGCGGTTTATCGGAAATGAAATTTTATTTAATATTCATAATTCGAAACTAATTCAAGATCAGGTTTTGCTAACTCTTCTTAGATCGCGACTTACGCCATTTCGACGAAACAGAGTTCGGACGATGTTGCCGAAATGTTGCGGTTTTTGAATTCCAGGGAACTGGGGATTAATGACCCACTTGTGTTTTGTCGGGCGGAGACTTCTCGGAGAGTTCTTAATCTCGGACTCAGTGAAGATAAAAGTGTGGAACAGAAATTTAGTGGCAACGTGAACACGCTCGATGTTGATCTGATCGAAAGGCGATAGTAAGCACTTTTCGTATTTTCACGTTTAGAGACGTGGTTTCCCGGTTATGAAGCAAAAAATCAACATTTCAGACCGCATTCAAACATCTATATCAATTTCCCTGACTAGTTATTTATTTCTCCGAATTTGAATAAGTTTTTTTGCCGTTAATTCAGTATACAGTATTTTATTATTTAATAACGTGACTAATACAGTAATTGTAGCCTTTCTTATTTGGCTTTCCGGTTGGCTGATTTAATAAATGATTTTGGAAGGGCCATCCTGTGCATGACGGGGCCAAATATAAAAAATGTCTCGCCATCACAAACAGTCTAATTAGTTGGACTAGACTAATTGCATTACTGGCATATGATGTATCATTAAAACACTTAGTTTACCAAGTTGATATGAAAATTTACCCATAACGAACACAAATACATTTTTATACCTCTTGCCTAACACTGCTCCAAAGGGTTGACTTTAGTTACTCTCATACCCATTGAATCCATACTTATTTTTATTCAATTTAATGAAAAGACATGCTCAGTTGTGTAATTGTAGTTACACAAAATGGTTGACTCTTGAGAAATCTTTGAAATGTGACATGATTGTCATCATTGTGGTATACACTTCTCCATGATAATTTTAATATTGATATAACATACAAACTGATTTGTCACCCACTATATAAACTGACTGAACTCAATTGAAATGAAAAATAAAATGGTCACGTCTAATTTGCAGTGATGTAGCATTTTACTAATAAAACTTTTAAAAGGGCATCCATAGAGATGGACAGACCTGTGTTACTGGACATGAAATTATTTAAATATGCTTTTTTTATTTTAGCCTCCTTGCTGGTGGTGCTGATGGATTCATCAACATCTATGATACATTTAACACATCAGGTTGTTTCAAGTATACCTGCCCAGCAGTTGGGTCAATAGCTTTAAACAACAAACATAGACACAGGTTCGGTGTTGATACAGTACTATGGTATCCATTGGACACTGGAATGTTCATATCAAGCGGCTCAGATACTCTGTTAAAAGTATGGGACACCAATAGACTTAAGGTATTGTACAAGCTATTTTATTTTCATTATAGCTATCTCTTAAAGAAAAGGAGATGCTTGTATTCATTGCAAACTTGTGTCATATGATGTGATATTCTTGTTTATTTATTTTAAACATCTGAACATACTGCATCTGCATTTAAAGACTCATTAAGATACAATTATCACTGTTAATTGTTTATTTCATATAATTTTGATCTTTTTTTAGCCTGCAGATGAATATCAATTTAGTGGAATTGTATACAATCATCATATGTCTCCAATAGCAACTAGACATTGTCTCATAGCTGTGGCATGTCAAAGTTCATCAGTGAAGTTGGTGGACTTAAAATCTGGATCAGCCACTCACGGTTTAAAAGGTCACAGCAAAGGTGTTCATTGTGTGAAGTGGTCACCTTACAATGAATTCACCCTAGCCTCTGCAGGGTAAGTACCCCGACAGGTTTGCTTTTTATTCTATTATGCTATTGTATCTATTATTGTTTTTGAATGTTGGTCATTTTTGGCTCGTCTGTTTCGCATAAAAAGTCAAGGTATTATGATCGCCGTGGCGTCATCATCGTTGACATGTAAAAACTTATACAGGGATTTCCCTGACGCAGTTTTCTTGCATCCCTGATGTGATATTCAGCCAAGGGACTTGCATTGAGAATGACCACCGCATCCTCCAGACCCCTTCTGACTAGGAATTTGCCCTTGGCATTTTCTATGTGGGACCCCCAAAAATCCCAAGGGACCCATAAAAATGTTGGAGATGACAGTCCCGGGGACCCTCAGGTGAAAAATCTTAGGGAAAACCCTGCTTTAATGTTGCCCATTACTCAAACACTTACCAATATCACTTGGAATACTTGATTATCATGACAAGGGCCATTCTGAGTGCTATATTTTTGAATATGCAATTTTGAGTGCAGATTGACTCATTGACCAATTGGTTGTTAATGACGTGGTCAATTAGCTTGTTACACTAACAAATTATGATATTTTACCACATATTTTATCATAAGTTAAAGGTAATCAGGGTTATCACTAGACATTAAAAGTTGGGGGTAGGTCAAAAATGAAATCTTGTCTAATGATAATTCTAAGAGTCAACAAAATTTCCTTCTAATTTTATTGTAAATTTGGCCCTTTAGTACAAATCCTCAGGAGTCACAAGCTATATTTTACTGATATCAAGAGCCGAAATGTTGTTTTATTAAAACTTTTAAGGGCCAAATGAAAGTTGTGGGTAATAAAAAAATCCTTACTTGAAATAGCCTGTCCTTTTGGCTAAATCAATGGAATGTTTTATCTGCAGTTCAAACTCTAGGTACAATATATGCTCTCTGTCTCTGTGACAATTTGGTTGAAGGTTTGAGTCTTGAGCCATTAACTCTACAACATTGATCTTAGTGTTTTAGTTCACTTGAGCATGTCAATATATTCTAGTGTCTGGTGTCCATTATCCACACCTAGGGGTTGTTAATTTAACACAGGTCAAATCATTGAAAACCTTGTTAACCCTCTAGAGGCAACAGTTTTGATTGAATCTTCACCAAACCTTGTCAAAATACTTGTCATAATGATATCTTGGACAGTTTCGAACATAGGTTGTCTGGAGTCAAAAACTAGGTCACCAGGTCAAATCTCCAGAAAAAGTTGTAAACCTTAATGTAAGTGGCAGCTTTTATTGGATTTTCCTCAAACTTTGTCAGAATGTTTGTATTAATGATATCATGAACAGGTTTGAACATGGGTTAACTCAGGTTAAAAACTAGGTCACCAGGTCAAATCATAGGAAAACCATAGATGTTGCAATCTTTACTCAGGTGAGTGAAAAAGGGCCATCTTAGCCCTCTTGTTTTATGGAGAAGTTGGTCATTACTTGTGAAGAACAAGATTAGTTCTGGTACTGGATCCAGGAAATTTGGTTGACCATTTTGGTATAGATGGTATTGAACTGAATTTCATAGTGTTCAAAAGGGTCTATCCCCCCCTAAAAAAACTTGAAAAATGTTTTTTTATATTTCAGGGCTGATTGTAAGATACTTCTTTGGGACATTAGGAATGCAAAAGGCAGTCTTTTACAGTTTGATCAGTATAATGGAAAGCCCCCCAAAATAGCAACAGAAACAGGTATATAATAATTATTATAGATATTTTATTGTGGCAACATGTATAACAATTTGGTTAACAAAAGTTATATGGTAAACTCATCATGCTTTTTAATTCAGAATGAAATCAGTCTCCATTTTGTTATAGCTTTGTTTAAAAAATGATCTAATAAACATTCTCTGTTCATATTTAGTTTTTGAAATTAAGATAAAGCTTTTGTCACAGTCTCCATGAATTTGTGCATTTAAATGTGTGTTTTTAAGACTACACGTGATTTCAGTTAGCTTGTACACGTACGAGATTATCTGATGTCAATTAAGTCCCGGCTTTGACAGATTTTGTTCATTAACTTCTTAATGCCATATTTGTTGTAGTGTCCAGAAAGCAGACTTGAGCAGTATTAGTATAAGCAAAATTGCTTGTTTCACAATCGAGCTAAAATAAATTTGTATAAACTAAATTAAGTTTTAATTTTTTTCATTATTGCCTGATAATATGTGTAAATCTCACATAAATATTTAACATTAGTGAAGTGACTTAGGTTCATTAATGTACACAAAATGTGCACATATTTTTTGTGATTTTACGCCGTCAGACAAGACTTGAACTCCATCAAAACTGTGTAAAAAATTGTACTTCTGTGTCTAAAAAATATCTTAGAATTTATGGGTGAACATGGATAAACTGAGTTAATTTGTCGTTGAGAAGGCTAGATTTAGCACATTAAGTAAGTAATTCAAATCTTGTCTGACAGTATAAAGTCACATTATATATATGTCTGTGCCAGATAGTATGTGATTAAATGTATTGCGTGTTTTCTCATTTAATTAGGCTTAACTTCACACAAGCGCCCGGTGACTGGTTTGCAATTTTCCTCTGATGGATTGTGGTTAGTCTCTGCTGGTATAGACAACAGAATCCGTGTATGGAGCACAGGTTCGGGACGTAATACAAACTTAAATATTCCTCTTCTATATCCTGCTAAAAAGACTTCACAATTCGCAGTGTCCCAAGGCTGCTCTAGTCATCTGATATTTATGCCAAATGGTAAAAGCGTGGATGTTATTGATATGAACACTGGCATCGTACAGTATTCACTTAATGGACATTTCAAGCAGGTGAACTGTTGTTACTTTCATCCTGATTGCCATGAATTATATTCAGGAGGGAGTGATCGAAACATTCTGGTATGGAGTTCTCGGACTCGAGATAATGTTAATTATGCGGTTAAAAAGAAAGTAAAAAGAATAAAATTGGATGTGAATAATGCCTCAAATACAGTGCCAGCTAATGTGGAACAAACATTTTCAGCTACAGCTGATAACTGGAGCAGTGATGAAGAAACCTAGCATATACCTCACTTACCATGCTACGATAACATCTTTTCTACCTATATCATATATTGTAGAAATGCAATAAATTGTTCATTTTTCATAATTTGTTTCTATTATGGAGTAATGTTGAAATTAATTATTTACATATGAATACTGTGGTTTCACTAATTTTCGTTGGTGATTTAATTTTGTGGATTTCGTGGGTCAGCTGATCCATGAAATCAAATCCCAATGGATATTTACGCCGAGATATCCATCAACCATCCAAAATTTGGCGGTATTCAAAAGTGCGCTACTATACAACTTCCGGTATGTTCCGAAACTCGAAAATAACAAGCCCCGACAATCTGTTATTTTTTGAGTTATCATTGAGTAATCATACATTGGAAAAGTATGTTTACCAAAATCAGTAACGAAATATGTCTGTTTATTTTCAATGATAATTGATAATCATTTACATACAATATTGAACAGACAGACATATGAGCACCATGCTGAAATAGTGCTAAAATATTGGACATGATGTTCCCAAGAAAGGTGTGAACACAAAAGGCACCATAAAATTTTGCTCCATCTTTAAAACATCGTCAATTTGCAAATGACAGATGTTAAATTTGACATGTGCATTCAAGATTATCAATGGATATTTGTCAAATGTATAACTGGATGAAGTCCCCTTTTTTACTTCACTATCGAGGATATTTCTTGAAGAAAATAACAGAGAATGAAAAGGCATTTTTTTTTGCAAAAAATCAATATCCACGAATTAACGTTCCAGAAAATAGCCATTTTACCAAAAACCACGAAAATTGAGCACAACAAAAATAAATGGTACCACAGTATTTAAAACCTAGATGTTTGGAAGAAGTGATGTGTATTCAGGCTATTTTATTCAGAGTGCAAATTAAACTTCAAAATTCTGGTATTTTACTGTATATTTATGTTGAAAACAGCAGTTTTGTGCTTGTCTCAGGATGTTTTGTATATCATGGATGTTTGGTTCAAATAGATTGAATCGCAGGCATTTTATGTATCATTATAAACAAATATATCTCTGTTGAGTTTCTTCCAAAAGCTGTTAAAATAATTTCCAACTTTTATCTGTCTTTTGAATTCTGCACTATTTTTTAAGGATATTAACGTTTAGTTAAAAATTTGTCTCTCTGACCCCAATATTTAAATCCTATTTAAGTCCATCTAATGTCTGTCATACATTTCTCCAGATGTTTAGCATGTTATGACTATAAGGATAGTACATATTGTCTCATACTTGTAATATAAATAAACTCATTAGGAACATTTTTGTCATCCACTATCATCTCAAATCAGTAATATATTCCATGAAAAACTTGCATTAAATGCACTATTTAGTTTATGCAGTATTACTGATTGATAAGTCTTATAATTATGATATACTCAGTTGCCATTAAAAGTCCTTTCATTTTCACTTCAGTTTGCAAGATTTTGTCTGTCTTAAATCACTGCCACAGTTTTCATTTCTCATGCCCAATAATAAACCAATTTCTCGTAAATAAAAATTTAAAAACAATTGACTGGTATTGTTACCATTTAATACCAATATCACGACTTTCATTTGACCCTTAGGACAGCATTTTGACTCTTGACATCAGTAAATAAAGCTTTCAACTCTTGAAGATTTGTTCCAAAAAATGTTGAATTTACAAAAAAATTAGAAGGAAATTTTGTTGATTTTTCAAATTTTCATCAGCCAAAAGTCATTTTTTTACCTTCAACTTTTGACGTCCAGTGAAAAACCCTGAATATGAAACATGTAGATCTGACCTTGATTTGGTAAATAAGAATTTTTTGTATTATTTGTTATTTATAAACTGCGTACATGCGTAGATTATGTAAATTGTGTGATGATGAAATATTTGTCTAATTTATACTGGTGTGTGGAACCACTAAGTGGTTGATCAAACCATGCTGATCAGTTTCATGTTTTATGAACTATGAAATAGTTTGTACAAATTCTCTGGTAATTTATGTTTGTATTTAATGTTATGTTTTACTTGTATGTATTTTTAACTTATTGAGGATTTTTTGAATATATTTTCAGTTAATATTTTGTTACGGCTCTTAATTGTATGTAATGAAAAGATTAAAAATGAAGTCATAATTGATGTTTCTTTTGTATTTTGTGAACGGTTTAGAACCAGGAATTTCATTTGACCAGTAAAACTGCATTTTGGCTCTTGAAATCAGTAAACTAAAGCTTTTGACTCCTGAAATTTGTACCGGAAGGTCAAATTTACAATTGAATTTGAAGGAAATTTTGCTGACCTCAAATTATCAAAGGTCATTTTTGACTTTCAATATTTTATTAGATTTTATAGTTTTTTTTTCTGATCACGAGTGTTCAAATAATATTGTATTATATGAGTAAAGAGACCAATGTCATTTTTTTCGTCTGGTTTAATACCGTTTTTCAACAATTTTTCAGTTGTATATGGTGGCTGGTTCACCTAAGTAGTTTTCCTGAACTGTATTCTAACCAGTACTAACTTATCCTTCCACAAGGAGCAGGCAACTTCTCATATGTAGGAATATCAACATTTCGTCAAAATTTCATAGAAAGGTATGACCTGCCGTGACCAGGAAGTAATTGGTTAGTTCACAAGTGCAGATTATAAATAGATCATAAGACTGTTGCCATTATCAAACTGGTCTTCACGATCTGGTTTAAAGCACATGGCTTAAATCACAAGCTTCTATACTGGTGGTCATAAGAAAATAACCAGTAAGTGATGTTGGAATAAAATAAAGCACAAGTAATCAAGATGAATTTAATTCTTGAAATAGTTGAAACATTTCATGATATGGTTTATTGTTATCCATTATTGACCATAAAATTGCTGTGTACCATTAAAAATTCGAGTTCAGTTTATTAAGCCAAAATCGAAGAATTTTTATGATGGTTACTTTCTTATGACAGCCGGTACAGAATAGTAAATTCATGTTTTTTAACGAAAATAATGACAGAATAGCTAATTTTCACTCTGCACAATGATCTTCAACTGAGAATTCTACCTGACTTCAATACAGTAAAGTTAAATAATAGGAAAACTGACACAAATCACACACAATGTTGAGAAGTTTTGTGAAATGGGAGTCTGATTAATCTTTTGATCAATGTTTTTAATTTCATGTTCAAGTTGTGAAACAGATCACTCTAAATCCACACAGCTCAGGAAATAAGGAAATAAAAGATCATACAACCAATGATCAGGTCCTAGAACACTATATTAGGTAGACTAAATAAGACAAAGCAAGCTATGAATAACAAAACATAAAACATATTAAAAATATTCTTTTATGTGAGAATACACCAAAACAAATACACAATGTATGGGTGAGTTAACAGACTGTAAGGCTTGTACTGTTAGGCGATTTGGACAGAGAAATTACACAACCAGGATCAACAATATAAAAACTATCTTTCTTGGCAAAATACAATGTACCAGGTATTTTAAAATGAAAAAAAAACATCATAAGAATTATCTCTTAAATAGAGTCAATTCACAGATAAATGTTCATTTGACAGCTTGAATGTGCAAGAACAAAATTGAAATGCTAAATAACAGTATGTACATGTGAGTGTACAATATATACAAGCTGAATGATAATAGCACTAAAAATTGAGTAAAATAAATGAGCTTATGCTATAAAAAATATTCAAGAAATGCTGTATGTTAAAACATTGATTCTGTTGCCAAATTGTATGAGGAATTTTTCTTGATTCTTCAGATTTTTCGTCATTATTAGTGTTTTTTATTTTAATTTTCAATACTTGTCAACTGATGATAGATAATATTTTGTTCCGATCTTCGGAATAATGCGTATTTTATTTATGTGCCTAATCTTTTGACCTTGAAACTCTAGACAATGAAAATAATGTATGAACACTCATATATTCAAATGGTATGTGATCACAATGCAGAGAACAGTGTTTAATTACAACCTATACTACACTTGAGTGCAGAACGTAACAACAATTTATCTAAAATAGTAATTAGTCCTCTATCAATGTACATGTCATAATTCTTCATGATGACATTATTGTACAGTAAAACCTCACTTCAATATGAAGAACACCTCATTACTAAGAGCTTTTTTGGGGGGCCAAACGTCTACATTTTCTTCCATATTAAAGTCTCATAATGAAACCACCTGAATATTAAAACCATTATTCTTTGGTAACAAAAATGGTCCATGTTGTGTTAGCAAGAAAATCTAGTCAACCAGTTTCAAAAATAGTTAGAACTTTTCACTTAGTGAATCAAGGAATGAAATTTATGGTTTCCTTACAATCAATCAGAGTCTTGTCAAAAATCAATTGGAGGCTAGAATACCATAGATATAACTGCAGCTATTACTGGTATTCATTTTGATTGTTGTGTCAGTTCCGATTTCAAACTAGACATTATCAACGTGAATAAATATCTCTTATGAATAAGTCTAAACATCATATACTACTAATAAGGAAATAATACATAAATTTTCATTGCACAACCAAAAGCACAGGAAATTCCTTCAGAATACAAGTCTACCTCACATCGAGTCACCACGTATATTGGTAAGCACTTGAATTGAATAACAATAAACAAAAACAACTCATGTCAACAAAAAAACGAGAGGAGTTTATTTCATCTATTTATCCAACGTTTCATCGACTCCTCCCAGTCTGTGTCCGTGTTTGTACCATCCTCATCATCTGTTCTAATGTATGATTCTGCGTCTGACTGTACATTGCCTTCTTCCTCTGTTGAGTACCGACTTAACGTCATCTCATTTGGTAATTCCTGAAACATACAAAACGATGAAGAAAAACAGCACTTTTTTACATTTGTTCAAATACTATGCTAGTACTAACAACATTTGTGGCAATTTTTTATTGAATTGGTCCATGATACTACTAGTTAGTTAGTTAGTTATGACACTACTGGTAAGTTAGTTGTGACACTACACAATGATTTGACCTAGTGACCTAGTTTTTTTACCCCAGATGACCAATATTTGCACCAGTCCAAGATATTCTTAAGACAAGCATTTGGACAAGAAATGGTGAACTTCAAATCAAAACCGTGACCCCTAGAGCGTTAACAAGGTTTCCCTATGATTTGACCTGGTGACCTAGTTTTTTACCCCAGATGACCCATGTTCAAACTTGTCCAAGATATTATTAAAACAAACCTTCTGACAAAGTTTGATAAAGATTCAAACAAATCTGTAATTCCTTGAGTGTTAACAAAATTTCCATTCTATTTGACCTGGTGACCTAGTTTTTGACCCCAGATGACCCATGTTCGAACTTGTCCAAGATATCATTGAGGTGAACATTCTGAGCAGGTCTGATGAAGATTCGATCAAAAGTGACCACTCGAGCATTAACAACCCCCAGGTGTGGACACTGGAGTGGACTGACTGATCCCTATAGCTCACCAAGCACTATGTGCTCAGGTGAGCTAAAAAACTTAATTTAGATAATTGAACACACCTTAGGATGATTATCATATAATTCAGCATCTTCATCATCAGTACGGGTACAACTTTCATCATCAGTTCTAACATATGACTCACCGTCATCAGTTGTGTAGTCAAGTTTTGGAAAAATCTGTTTTAAATATCTGTAAGAAATACTGGTGCATTTAATGACTCTTTTTAGCTTGTCTGTTTTGAAGAAAAAGTTGACCTATTATGATTGCTGAGGCATAGTCGTTGTGGTAATCATTGTCATGCAAAAACTTTAATGTAGCCCACTACTCAAACAATCTTTTAGAGATTTCAACACAAGACTTGGAAGATAATCAGGACAAGGTACAGTTGCAAGACTATAAAACCTATATTTTTAGAGTTATGCACCCATGTACCATAAAAAACTGCTTATTAACCAGAATGATGTAAAACAGACAAGCATTGGCACCACTCTGAGGAGCTCTTGTTCAATGTACCAATAATATAGCAATTAATATGGTCAAGAAGTGAAGACACGTCAGTAACAAATAAGTCACTTAGCAATGCATTATTGGATTCCATTCAAACTCTTGCTTTCTAATTAAATAGGATTAAAGACAAATGTCAGAGTGAATTCAGTTTTCCAATTATATACACAGTTCACTATAAGGTCTAATCCGTTACCCATAACTGAACCCAAAACATCATTTAATTTGATCATCCATAAAAAATTATCAGTACATGATGCCCTGATACACCAATTATTTCACTCATTTACAAAGGATCTAATTGAGTCATTTAAAATTTGTACAAAAATCACCCAAAAAAATGCATCTTACAATAAGTTGACTTCACAGCAAAAAAAATTTCAAAGAAATCAATGATACCACACCTCTGCTTGCTATCATCATCTTCGCTGTAACTACTTCCACTACTGTATCCACTCCTTGGTGTGCTACCATAGCTGTATCCACTTCTTGGAGTACTTCCATATCCACTATTAGACTGTTTAATCTGTACCTCCTTGATACTTTCCTGGTCTAATCTTTTCTGTACTTCTTTTTGCCATGATTCTAAGTCTTCTCTAGTCTGCATCATATAGTTCTCAGCTATTTCAATGTCACCTATGAAATACATTTAGAACTTTTTGAATGTGACTGATTCAAAATTATCCAGCAGGCCTACATTCTTACATGTATACTGGAAATATATATATAATATTACCGGTATTGAATAACTGAAATATAGTTGAATTGTACATAAGAAAAAAACTGCTTGAATAACAAAGGTATCAAATGACTGACATAGAAAGAGTACAATTATTTAAAATTTACTAATAAGGCCATCCAAGAAAAAATGTTGGTTGGCAGTTACACAACCCAACCTCGTAACAGAAGGTAGGTGGGTAAGCATTTTCTTTATTATCATATGCTTGTATTGAAAATGAAAATGACTTCAAATGTGTAAGCCACAGAAGTGCAAACCAACAATTTTTTAAAGAATGGCCTAACAGTCACGTTTTACCATTATAATTATCTTCTTCATCATCACTTCCACTGTGATCTGTAATATATAAGTATAACAATGTTATATGGTATTTTTTCACTGGGGTTTAAAGTGGCACCAACAGCCAGAGTCATTTGATGACTTTCCAGCTTTAACAGTGAAAGGAGACATTCTGTAAGCTACCTGGACACGAAGCTTCTTTACACGAGCAATTTGGTCCTGAGTAGGATTTGGACTCAGCAGTGAGGGGCTAGTGATCATAATTCAGAGACCATAACCACTAAACCACCGAGGCCCTGTTATATGATATATGTATATGTGAGTAGTTACATACACAGCTAAGCAAAGCTGAAGTGTGTTCAGTATAAGAACAGAATACAGAACCATAACTTTTCATATTTGTCTGATATTTCCTTTCCTAATTATGTTTTTTTTCTAAGGATGTTTGGCAAAATATAAGCAAATATTAACATAAAATGGAAACTTTTACAATATCAATATCATCACAATATTTGGTCTTATAAACAAACTGCAAACCTGCACCAAAGATGTAAAAAGTCTGAACAACAGAACATGTCGTTTAGTCCCACAGAGCGGGAGATGATACAGAAGAACCAGGCATTTATATCCTTTATCAATATTTTTATCATGTCCAGTGTAAAGCACTGGTACACGCCTCATCTGTTTCCGGTTTTTTTTTTCTAAACACAGCACTAGGCTCAGTAGTGGGGAACACTGAAAAAACGTCTTTGAAATATTGGAAGCCAGAGCCCAGATTCAAATCCAAGACCTTTTGATTGGTAGTCAATTGCATGACCACAAGACCACTTATGGCCTCCCTTATTCTTCAGATTGAAACAAATCTACAAGTTTATCAGTTGAAGTATAATAAAATACCTAATACACCCAGCATAATTATACAAACCTGAGTTTAGTTCTTTTACCAATGATGACATTGCACCAGTTATACTATCAGCAGCTGAAAGTAAGTCATTTCTTATACTTCTAACATTCAAGGCTGAGCTTGATGGCTGGCTGAAAGCTAACTGCACGTCTCCCTCAAGGCCTGATAAAGTCGTAGATTCCATCGCAGGAGTATTTGGTATAGTGTTACACGTCGGCTTTTCATTTGAAGGACTTACAATAGGTGCGCTCAATCTACCATGACTGTATCCATTGGTACTAACACTAGAATCGGAGTAGTAGCCAGTATGGGACATCAGAGGAACGCTTGAGCGACCATGTTGGTATGGCAGACTACTACTGTAAGAATCACTGGGTGTGACTGGAGTACCAATAGCAACGCTTGACCTTCCTTGTGTAGAATTAAGGGTAGAAAATGAAGGTGGGGAAGAGGCACTGTAACTACGGTAACTTTCAGGAGGTGTGGCTCGAGGAGAGGTAGGTTGGTTCTGAAAAAATACAATCATTTGTTGAACAGTACAGTCCTGTTTTTCAACATCAATCATTCGTTGAACAATCAATCGTTGGAAATCATTCTTTGGACAATCATTCGTTGAACAAGTCAGTTCAGTTTTTCAATGTAATGAAAAGTCATAATATTGTAAGTTCTCAACAACATTTTATACAGTACTGCAGCAAATAATTTCAAAATGCCTTTTATTTAATAGTAATTCTACTTCATTAACATTATTAAGATCTACAATACTGATTTCTTAGCTTACTACATAATATATCAGGCAAAAAAAGATTTGTTTCCGGTTACTCAACCGACCCAATATTTGACCTGCCGACTAATAAGTTTTTACGACATCCAAATCTTATTGCTACATTTTAAATTTTAACAACTCATTAATATTACAATGCACATATTTCCATACAGCGTTGCCTATATATGTAAAAAAAATCCCTACCTACTGACCCATATTTTTTTGTAACCGGAAACAAACCTTTTTGTTTAGGCCTAATCAAACACGAATTATGTCTCGATTGATGCCAAACTATCAGAATAAACAGGAACATTTCAATAACACACTGAGGTTGCATTTCATTTTGCTGGTATCAAATTTTGTGGATTTAATATATTCGGTAATTTCATGGGTACATAAATTAATGGATTTTCAAATTTCGGACAAATGTATTTTCAAATACATTCCAAGTTTTATAAACATTTAATTCATGGGTACTTGAATTCATGGATGAGCTCACCCACAAAATTAAATGTTCCACGAACATTTGTGATACTACAGCAATGCAATAACTGAACTCTTAAGCATTTATTCTATTTTGACATTTTATAACATTTTCAACACAGATATATGTAGAATATGATAACAAACCTTAAGTAGCTTCATCAAAGCTTCCAGTTGCATTACTAAATCTTTACGACTGTCTTGTAGGGCTGTCATGCGATTTTCCAATTCATCTTTTCGTTGCCGTAACAACCGTAATTCAGCCATTAATGTTGGATTATACTGTACATTTGCTGTTGTTTGTGCATTGGCCTCTTGTTCCATACGTAATCTTTGAATTTCTCGCATGATTTCTCTACAAAATAGACGCAAGTATCTTTTCACATTCATCTGGTCTTCATCACTCCCAATTCGTTTTTACACTACTTATAATATAACCTTGAGATATACAATGTTTTATAAATGTTAATGAAGTTATTTACCCTCAAAGGAACAATTCAGTAATTTAATTAGATTCCTAACTTTACTGGTAATTGCTTATAATAGATGCACTATAACTGTTCAAACCAGCCAGTCCATTCTGGACTCCAATGCTTACTTTGCTACTGCATATTTCATACATCATATAACAGCTGTAAAAGCTAGCCAAATCAGTAATCCAGGGTCAACAATATTTTTTCGACATCACACTAACAGCCAGGTTCATTTGGAGATTTTCCAGTTTTAACAGCGGAGGAAGTCCCCAGACAGGCACCTGGGCAGAACCAGCCAATAATAAGTTCTAACATTAGTAATCAAATAATATGACAACATCATATCTACATCTATATGATACTCCCGATCAATCAATACTGAATATAACTCATTAATTCATAAATTCATAGGATTAATTACTGCATTTCAGAATAATTGAAATTTAGGACTCATAGATTAATAATCTCTGACTGTGGATGTACGAGGAGACATCAAGGATTCATTGGTAAAAGGTGCAAACAGCATGTGAACCATACTAAACTTCATTTTTGGCTGGCAAAAAAATACATATGTACTTTACTTTTAACAACACATGTGAACTTAGAATGTACTTTTAAACAGATGGTATTTTCTGAAACATGTTTTTCATTCAGTTTACACATTTGTCCACAAATATTTTCATAGATGATTTGTTTCAGCATGAAATAGTTGGACCAAAGGCCAAAAGATCACATATTTGTTTATTCTTAAAAGGTAATTGGCATGATTTACATTTAGATTAAAAACAATTTACCCTAAAATTTTCTGGTGACTCCATGAAGTTAAAATGGAAGACCAGCAATCTTCAGAATTACAGTAAAACCTTGATGTTGAGACATTCTTCGGGACCCGAAAAATGGGTCGTAATAATGAGGTGGTCTCATTATCAAGTTGAATTATAGGGCAGTTATTGAAAGCTGGTCCGAAAATAAGAGGTTGTTATAACAAGGTGGTCATAATACTGCGGTGGTAACAATGTAAGGTTCTACTGTATATGTGTATCAGACACGTACCTGTTCTTTTGTTCTAATTGAGCAATGAGTTCTCTTTGTGCTTTATTTGTATCAAGTGTAAAGTTCATCTCAGCTGGACTTCTAGCCTGTAGCAAAATACAATGATTATCATACATTTTTTAATCAGTAAGGTGTTTCCTTGTAAGACTGCCTCCAATTTCTTTCTTCCAGACATACTAGAAATATTTTTTCACCAGGTTTATCACCATTTTTCAACAATTTTTCAGTTATATATGGTGTACGGTTCGCCTAATCAGTTTTCCTAGATAATATTCTAATCTATATTCTAAGTACTAACTTACTCTTCCACAAGTAACATTTTTTTCAAATTTTGATAAAAGGATATGACCTGTCGTGTCTGTGATTTGAACAGAAATAGAGTTTTAAGGGTAAATTTTTATGATCTATG